>JAHBCN010000957.1:0-132500 GCA_019359885.1 Listronotus oregonensis
AAAAAAAAATGTGCAGTTTTTTTTTTTTCCTGTCCAAAAACTTACATACCTAATTTCAAGTTCTACTCCCTCGGAAAGTGACCCACAATTTTAATAAGTCAATGAGTGAGTGTCAGTCAATCGTAAAATGGGCTATTTTCAAAATCGAATATCTCAAAAACCAGTTGACATAACTTTTTTAATTTTTTCACAGATAAGAATACTTATGTGAATTTACATAACAAATTTCATACTTTTAGGGGCGATCTGAACCCACGTACGTTATCCGGCATCAGTTTGGCTGTCCCAAGAAAAAAAAAGGAATTTCCCAAACACTTGGTTTAAAAATTGTTTTTGTGTGTTTCTCCAGTAAAGCATGGAAAGTGCAAGTACATCAAAATGTTTTTTTAAGCTAAATAATGATTCTAAAAAAAAAACAGGTAGAAAGAAAACCTGTAAAAATCTTAAGGGACCGAAGACTAGAGTCCAGCAAAATTTAACTATTTGTCCTGTTTCTTGTTGTAGTTTAAAAAAATGTTTTGTTAATTTAATGTTTTTTAGTATTATATCGTTCTGAAAAAATATTTCGTTTTTTAAGAAATATATTTTTGTTTAATACTGAAGATATTTTTTTATCAAAACTCAAACCTGATTTTTTCTTACTGCGCTTACGATTTTAATGGGCGATAGGGGGACAAAACAATCAAAAACCAAAACACATGATAAAAGTTAATTGTTTTCAAATAATTTTCAAAGTTTAAAAAAATTGGAAACACCCGCCGTTTCATAGACGGTCCAAGTCGGTCGAACGTTTTTTAAGGTTTTACATATTTACACTTTTAAAATGATTTACATACAAATAATAAAATACTTCTTGCAATTTATTTTAATTTTTAATTTGGAATTAAATTTAAGGAAAAAACAATAAATTATTGGTTGATTTTTATGTGTAATTAAGAAATAATTGTACTTACCACAAAATTAGGCTAAATATCCATTTTAAGAACAAATTATAATGTTTTAAAACAGCACTTTTTTATTTTGCTTGAAAAATAAGATTTCTCGGTTGCACACCTCCCGTTTTCAAAACTCTTTGGTACACCTGCACTACGGTTGTCGTAAATTTATAATACATCGGCATATTTTCCCGATTTAAAAACGGACAAAAATATCGCGACAGTACACACAATGTACAACTAACGACTCTACGCAAAAGGCTTCTAGGTATCTCTGTTGCCAATTGTTTTTAAAATTTTTAATTGGGGGATTTATTTTTTAATTTATAGATTAAAACATTTAAAACTTAGTTTATTTTATTAGCAAATGAATCTACTGATAAGCAATTAGGACAAAAGTTTCCAATTGTCAAGCTTTCCAGAAATAATTGCTTTTAAAGTTTGTAACTTTGATATTGTTTAGACAAAAATCTGTCAAGTTTTGAGAAATATGTCATATGAGCTTCACTATGGCCCATTAAAATCGTGAGCATCATACTTTTTACATTCTGTATATTCTGGAGACTTTTACAATTTATCATGTAAATAAACCTAATTATAACCAACTTTTATGAAAAATCTAAAAATTTTTGGCATCGCTATTTGAGACGTGTATTAATAAAGTAAATTTTTGTTGACTGGTCAAAAAAATTGGGGTGTACTTGGTTTTATGCTAAGCTATGTTTTTATTACCTGTTTAAAAAAATTTGGTTGCTATGGGTTGAAACATGTGGAAGAATGTTGTTGATAGGTAGGAGGTAGTTCAAAAAAAATTAATTGTGAAATGCAAATAAATATATTTTTTTTATTTTATTAAAAAATAAAATTTTAAATCCATTTATTATAGTCTTAACACTAACACAGTTGTCTTAAGAGATATTAACATCTTTATAAGGATTAAACATAAAATAAATACTTCCAATAAACAAAAAAACGCTAAATTAACAAACTTCCAAAGTTGTATTCCTAATAACTATTTTTGGGCCTCTGGACTTCTCGACCAAGACCTGCCCTTCTTCTGTTCTTCGTCCTTTGGCAGAGACCAAGATTTACTTCTACTTCTTTCTCTTTGCTCTTTTTGTTCCATAAGTTGTCTAGGAGTCATAAACTTCGAAGAATCTACTGATTTTTCCCTGTTTCTAGAATAAATAATTTTAAAAAAAATTATACAGCATGTCACAGGATGGGTTTGTTGTGGTTAGTCGAATAAGGATAAATGGATCCAAAATTTTTTAAATTAAAACCAAAATTTTGTGGTTATGGGCTGAAACAAAAAGTAACTAAATTTTGCTCAAATCGGTATTATAACAGGGTCAGTTATAATGAAATTGGAACAAAACACGACTTATGTACAGTGACGGCCATTAAATGTTGGGCAAAAAATTTGTCAAATTTTGACTTTTCTGCCAACTTTTGTAAATTGCTCTTTTTTACCTTGTTTTACTTTTAATTGCTATAAATAAAGCAAAAAGTAAAAGAAAATATTTATATTTTATAAAAACTAACAAATTAATAAGTTAATTAACAATTTAATAAATTCAAACAAACAAATATCCTTAAAAAAAAATTTAACATTTTATTGGGCCCTGTTTTCTAAAAAGAGTTTGCCTCAACAAATGGACCAAAGCCCGGCGTAGTCCGTTTCCTCGTAACCATTCCACCCGCTAAAATTTTTTCCTTAAGTTCGTTTACATTATCGGCCTAAACTTATTTTTTATTTATTTTTTAACTAATAAGCCCCAACATTTTCAACATTTAAATCCGGTCTACGTGCGGGCCACGGTAAAACCTGATCCGCTGCTCTTCCATCCATTCATCGACTTGCCGGGCCGTACGAACGGGACACTTATTTGCTGAAAGATAAAATTTCTATCCGGAAATCGATCCAGTACAAAGGAAACATGATATTCTGTAGTATATCTTATATATATATATATATATATATATATATATATATATATATATATATATATATATATATATATATATATATATATATATAAATTTAAAAAATATATATATATATATATATATATATATATCTGCTTTTGAACCTTCCCTCAAAAATAACATACACCAAGTCTTTGGCACTCATCCACCCCAAACATTCCAAAATTCACTATTTTCCGTCCTTTTGGGTATTTTTTTCATCAAATCGTGTTCCTTGAGGCCTGTACACTTAAGTATCCCATTGTGCACGACGGAAACACTTTTTCATCGGTAAATTTTTCCCCAAAAAATAGGAGGTTCCAATAAAATTGTAGAGCAAATCCAATGCGTTGTTCTTTTTTGCATTTTTAAAAACGGTTTTAGGCGCCGGGTGGCAGAACACGGGGGTGGGGGGGGCGCAATTCGGATATTTGCCTTGCCGTTCTAACCGATGCTGGGAAATTGTTTTTAATTTTTGCTGTAACTACAGATTTTTGGTTTGGTTTCCTCAACAACAATAAATTGACTTCCAGCCTTTCCAAAGGAGGGTGTTTCATTTTTTTTTAACAAAATGAATAGTACTTTTGGGATTTGTTTTCCCCCTACACCCCTTTCTGGCCCCTCCGCACAATTAATAAATAATTAAATTTTTGATCCAAAGTTAAGTTTGGCATTTTAAAAGTTTTTAGACACTGACAACGGACCCTTTCTTTATTAGGTTTTTCAACAGGTATTTATATTCAGTAGAAGGTGGCATAAGCCTATTTTACGAAAGGGAAAAAGAATTGCCCAAGATTTAATGGCCGTTACTGTACCTTCCTTGGAAGTTAGAGCAAAATGTTATTAGTATGGAGCCAGAATTAGAAACGACCTTTATCCCTCTGTAACCGGTTGAAAACTATTTTTCATCAAAAATTATATGTAAATAAAAGTATCCAAATGTGTTGCCTAAAAAATTATGGTCAAAGCTAAGATTAATTAAAATAAAAAAAATCCAAATATTTTTGATACTCCCTGCATAAGGTCAATTATTTTTTTTTTTATTCTACATAACAGTACTAAATCAGAATTTTCCTAAGTTTTTTTAATTTTAAGTTTCAAAAATTGCAAAGGCTTTATTTATGACACCGAATAATTTTTTTATTGGTATATTCAACAAACTCAAGGACTATAATTAACGCAACGCCAGTTTGTAGGCAGGGTGTTTGGTATAGTGATCTGTTTGTTTTTGTTTTGGAAAAACGTAAAAATGCCGGGTCTAAAACCAACCTTAAATTGTTAAAAATTATTCGAAAATATTGGTTTTTTTTAAGGAAATGTTTAAATATGCTTTTATTAAAATACAGTTCCAAGCACCGAACAAGGTTTTTTGGACGCTGTCATTGTTTAATAATAAGTGATAGTAAATCAGGTGTTGTAAGGCACTTCAATTCATTTTATCTCTTTCTAGTAGGTTGTATTATTCAAACACACGTTTTGTAAACTGACTTGATAAACAGCAAGAATTGAAGCATGCCATATCTGTCTGTCACTTCAGATAATAAAAATAGTTTTCCGGCTTTAAAAATAGATTTTAACAATAAAAAATTATCGATTTATTAAAATGAATTTATGGTGCAATGATAAATTAAAAAGTTATTATTTCCGGAGTTATGTTATTCAGTGTCTTTAATCAATGTTACCGGTGCAGTGTTTTACAAGAACTATCCCTCCTTGCCCCCCTGAATATATTAATGCCAAACAAGGTTTGTTTACTTTATTTCTATCCAAGAATTTGTTGGGTATATTAGTACTGTTTCTCAATTTTTTTAAAAACTAATCATAACTGACCATAATTTCTTAGGCACCCATTGGCGATACATATTATATTTAATAAAAAATAGTCTTCATCCGGTTGGCAAATGGGTAAATGTCTCCTCTAATTCGGATCTTAGACTATATATGTATGACCCCCTTTTAAAAATTTTAAGAAAAAAATTTTACCATTGGCCCTTGATAACTTGGGGGTCCTGCCCCCCAAACCTTTAAAAAATATTTGGATTTATCATTTTCTCGTCAAAATAGGTATAAAAAGAAAGGTTTTCCCGAAATTTAAAAAAATTTAAATTAAATCTATTTGAGCTCGTTAGTACCGGGGGAAAATTGGAAAAAAAATAAAAAAAAAAAATAAAATGAGAGGGGAAAAAAAATTCCCCAAATATCCTCCAACTGAACCTAGTTAAGACCCCAAATTTGAATTTATTAAAAAAACCCCCTTAAAAAATTAAATATATATATATATATATATAAAATATATATATATATATATATATATATATATATATATATATATATATATATATATATATATATATATATATATATATATATATATATATATATATATATATATATATATATATATATATATAAGGGGGGCCCAGATAGGGGGAGCCGGGGGAATTTTGAAACCCAAAATTTTTATGACAATTCCATAAATTTTTCCCCTCGACCCCCCTAGGGAAAACAGGTTTATAAAGGTTTATTTTTAGGGACAAAATTTTACAATTAATAGAATTTTTTTTTAAAACCCCCGTATGATAAAGCCCCCAAAAAAATTTTTTTGGGAAATTTTTTCCTTAAAATAAAAAAAATTGGGTTTAAAATTAATTTAAAAAAAAAAATTATTTAAAATTTTTTTTAAAATAATACAGGTGTTTGGGGTTGAAGTCAAAAAATTTTTGGGGCCATTTTAAAAAAAATTTATGAACATATGCCAAAAAGTTTAAAATTTTGAGATACGGGGGGGTTTAAAAAATGATTTTTTTTTAAAAAAAATTTAACCCCCCTGTATCTCAAAATTAAAAACTTTTTGGGTATCGTTCATATAAAATTTTTTTTTTTAAAAAAGGAAAAAATTTGGGCCTTTAATATTGACGTTAAAAATTAAAAAAAACCCTGTAATCTAAAAAAAATTGCCAACCATAATATTTTTTTCCCAAAAACAGTTGATTTTATCGATGTCAATAAAAAACCCCTTTTTTTGTTTAATGTTAAAGCTACCAAAAAAATTTTAAAAATTTAAAATCTTTATCATACAGGGTGTTAAAAAAAATTTCTATTAATGTTTCAAAGCTAGTCCGCCCCCCAAAAAAATTAAAATTTTAAAGGGGAATATGATTTAATGGGTTCATTTAAGAAGACTTATCTAGTAACCATCATTTAAAAAAAAAAATTACGCCTAGTTTTTAAAATTTTTTAAAAAAAAAAATATTTTTAGCGTCCTTTAAAACCTGTATCTCCGTAGGGGGGCCCGGGGGGAAAAAAGTTTATGTAACTTGTCAAAAATATTTTTATTTTTTTATTAGATTTCGAGGATTGCCCACATATTCGGGGGCCCCCCATATATATATATATATATATATATATATATATATATATATATATATATATATATATATATATATATATATATATATATATATATATATATATATAAAGAAGAGGGGGTGGCTGTCAGAGTGGTAGAGGAAGCAGAAATGCCTCACACTGAAATCCCAATAGGTACCTCCAAATAGTGGGGACTACTCGAACGAAAACCTTTTGGTTTTTAAGGGCAAAACGACCTCAATCTGTCCCTAAGGGTGCTTAGGAGAAATATAGACATTATTAACCAGGGAAATAAACCCCCTTTTTATGAATGCGATTAAAAAGGGGTACTAGATTAAACCCCCTAGCTACCCCATTCATAAAACCCAAAAATTGAGAACTGGCAAGTTTCCAATCCCCCTATCTAGGGACCATATGCACATACGTTAATAGCGGCAAAAACAAATCCGGGGATGAATGAGTGCCCAAACTGACTGATTGGTCCCTATTTGGGAACTTAAAAGTCAAAGTTGGGGTTCCCCCATCCATAACAACTATTAAAGAACTTGATGCAGCCCCATTAACTTAGAGGAACACTTGATCTCTTCATAAAAAAAAAAATGAAAAAGGGAACCTTTTGAGAGATTTCCCCCTGGTGGAACAGGGAGCTTGACCAAAAAAGGTTTAAAATTCCGGGGAAAGCCTTTTGAAGAAAAACATCGGGAAAAAAAAGAGCCCTTACTGAATATCAAAAATTGAGGAAACGGGGAAAATGGAGAACGTTCGAAGGGGATAAAGCCCACCCCAAAGGGGACCTCGAAAAGGTCCAGCGGGGAACAAAAAAACGGAATTGGACTAAAAAGACACCCCAAGACAGCGGCGGGGACCCGGGAAAGTTTGAGAAAAAAACCCCCTTCCCGGGATCAATTTTAAGAAGAAAACCCAAGGGAAAACCAACGGGGGAAAAAACCCCCCCCCAAGCAAAGGGGGAAAAGCCAGCATTTTAAAACTTCATTTTAAAAAAAAAAAAATGGGCGGTTAATGGGTTTTTTTAAACCCCAAAAACCCCCTATGGTTTAAATTTCCAGCCCTGCTACAGCAGGACAGAGGAAATACTACCGAACCTAAAAACCCAAATTTTAAAAACCGTTAAAATGGGCTACATACCAAAACTTGGGGGAAATTAAGGGGTTTTTTACCAAAAAAGGGGGCGGGGGCCTTAAGCCCCAAATCCCATCGCCCCATTAGCTTATCTTTTTCCCCTTTAAAATATGGGAAAAAAAATTTAACATATAAGAAAGAATTTTTTCGAAAGCTCCCCCATTCCCCAAAAAACCACCAAACCGGAAAATCAACGATCAATGGGGCTACAATGTCTAGTCAGAGACATGAAAAGACATTCGATAAAAAGCGGCCAGGTATTTTTATATAAGGCATTTTTAAAAACCCCCAAAAAAAGAGCAGCAGGGGAACAAAGGGGGGATTGAACCCCAACGATTAAAGGGGGCCTTTTTAAGAACCAAAAAAAGGCCCCCGCCCCTTTTGGGGCTGCCCAAAGGGCCCCAGCGGTAAAGGGGGGCCCCAGGGGGGGGACTACCCCCTGCTCTTCCCTTTTTGGTTGATCGGCTTTGGCGGGCTGTCAGCAAGGGGTTTTTGACAAGGCCACGCAGACGACCTAATCACCATCAGGGGGGCATGATGGCATATTATCTGCCGCGCGGGGCCCCCGTTGGGGGAAAGTTCTCCCCGGAAAGGGGAAATTTTAAACCCCAAAAAAAAAAATTTTTAAAACCGTTTACAAAAAAAGGAAAAAAAAAGGTTTTTTGCTCCTATGTTAAACCATTACAAAACTTTTCAAAGAAAAAAATTTCCACCAGAAACTCAATTGAAACCGCAAAAAAAAAAGGGCTATCGTAAAGGGGCCAAGGGGCTTGCCGCAGACGTTAAAAAAAGGGGGTTAAAAAACCCAAAAAAATCACTGGTGGGTTTCATTTCAAATCCTTTTTGTTACTTATCCCCCTGGGGTGGTGGCCCAAAAACAGAGGAAAAAAAACAAGGAAAACTTGCAGAGACTTTCCCCTCTGGGAGTTACTGGAGCAAGGGTTTTTTTAACGGCAGCCGGGGCTATGTTGAACCTCCTTCCCCCCCACCTGCACATAAAAGGGGGGCGATACTGATGCCTCCAGGAAACCCCACTAGTATGTCAGGAGACCTGACTGGTCACCTTTAAAAAATTTTGGAAAAAAAAATTTTTAAGCTCCCCCCAAAACCCCCGGGGAAAAGCCAAGTGCGGGACTTCCGGGGTTTTTTAAGTGGTTATTCAAGACCCAAATTTTGGGGAAAGAAAAGCAAAAAAGGGGGTCACTTTTTGGACACTGATGGATCTAAGAGGAAAAAGGGTTTTTGGGGGGGGGCCCCGGACCTGGATGCAGACTATCAAAGTCTCTCGGCAAGGCTCCCTCCATCTTCCAAGCTGAAATCCAAAAATTTTTCGCTTTTGAATGTCCCAAAAAAAGGCCTTGGGGCCCAAAACCAAAATATTTTTTTTTGGGCAGCCAGGCTGTTTGAAGGGTTTTTACTTCATGCTTTTTTTAATAAAAACTGGCCGGGGTCCCCACAATCCCCCAAACCAACTGGCCAAACACAACAGAGTTACTCTGGGGGGGACCAAAAAGAAGGAGTGGAAAAAAGGGGAAACCCGACCCAATCCCCAAAGGGAGAAAAGAGAATTCAGGGGCCTGAGCCTTTCTGTGGCCCCACTAGGGGGCCCCCTTTTACGGGGGAATCAGGACAGGGGAAAAAAATCAAAAAAGATTTTCGGGGGAAAAACCCCAGGACAAAGGAGGCAAAAAATTTTTTCGCATTCACCTAAGTACAAAAAAACTACGGGGAATTAAAAAAAAAGAACTTAAACTGGTTACCGATTTCCCCAACAGGTCCCTTGGAGGTATCACCAAAAAAAAGGAAAACTGGGGGTGAAAAAAAGTCGGTTTTTTCACAAAACAAAAAAGCGGAACACATTCTCTGTGAATGCAGAAACTGCCCCCACAACGGCTTAAATACCCCGAAGGGGTATATCCTAGTCCTAGAGATATTATTCAGCTTGCCCCCGAATATCCTGGGGAATTTTGGGGCTAAAAACCCGGGGGTTCAAAAATTTTTTAGGTCGAAGTGAAGGAGGGGGCACTAGAGCCGAGGACCCGTTTTTTAAAAAAAATACAATACAGGGCCAAAATAAACATAAAAGTCTATAAAATATGGGTCCAAGGCCTTCGTTTCATACGGGGGTGTTAAAGTTTTTGGTAATTTTTCTATTTTTTAATAAATTCTATGATAATAAGTATTGGGAAAAATTGGTTTTGGGGTTTTTTTGGTATGAGGTTAATTAATCTTATTACGGCCTTACGGGGGGGGCCCCACCACACTTTTTTTATTTTTTTAAACAATAACAACTTTTTTTTAAACCTTAAAATTTTTAAGTAATTTTTTTGTCATTTTTACGTCAAAAATATTTTTTAAATTTATATGGAAAACTTTTCGAATGGTGGATTTAAAAAAAAAGACATATCTGATTTTTTAAAGCCAAAAAAAAAAAAAAACAAAATTATTAAAACAATATTTTTTTTTTTCAATAAAATTATTTTCTTAAATTTGTTCGGCAAAACATAAGCTAGGTTTTTTAATTTTTAAAAATTCCCCCCTTTACTTCTAAGCACTCATTTTGGGGAAACCCCGTATCTCGAAAAAGGCCTTGCGGACCCATATTTATATAGACTTTTATGTTTTTTTTTTGGATGACTACGTACCGAAGTTTACTTTTCCCCAGGAAAACCCCGTATTTAAAAGGTTTTTTTTCCCCAACCTGGGACGGGGGCATGACTGAAAACGGGGTTTTAAAAAAAGGGGGAAATTAATTTTTCCCTGAACTAATGGGAAGATTTTATTAAGCGTGTTGTTTTTAAAAACTTCTGTTTTTTTTGGGTAATACACCGGGCGCAATCATCTTAACCTGTCGATACCAAGATTGGTTGTTTTAGGAAAATTCTTGACGGGGGGTTGCTTCTAACGTTCATCTGTATTAGGTTACAGAAAATTTATAAGGCAACTGCTTTACTCTCAAAAGGGGTTTCTACGGCCTAACCCGGGGCCCTCCCCAACGGTGAAAACGTGTAATCGGTTGGCTGGCCCCAATTTTCTTTCCCTTTGGGGGCCCCCAAGGTTTAAAAAAAACCCAATTTTGACTACCTACCAGGATATTTTATTTTTTTTTATTTATTAAGGGGGCCCCCATGCCCAAAAAAAATTCACCTTTTTTATTATTTATAAAACTAAAAAGGTTTTAATTTTTTTTATATATATATATATATATATATATATATATATATATATATATATATATTTTTATTTTATTTTATTTTATTTTATATATATATATATATATATATATATATATATATATATATTTTATATATATATATATATATATATATATATATATATATATATATATATGGGGAAAATTTTAAAATTTTTGGTTTTTTAAAAAACCCCTTAAATTGAAAAGAAATTTTAAAAACCGGAAAAAAATTTTGATTTTTTTTTTTTTATATGGGGTTTTTAAAGAGATATGGAAAAAAAAGACACTTTTTATGGGACCCCCTTTCCCAAAAAAATTGGAAAAAATTTTTTTGGGCGTTTTTTTTCCAAAATCTCCAAAAATTTTTTAAAGCGGCACTCAAGAGATTTTAAAAAAAACCCAAAAATTCAAAGATTATAACACTTTAAAATTTTTGTTAAATAAAAAAATTTCCCCAAAAAACCCCAAGAGTAAGACAAAAAGGGAACCCCCTAACCTTTTTAAGGGGGTTTTTCCTATTTGTTTTAAAAATAAAGTGTTATCATTTTTTTTAAATTTGGGGTAATAAGAGGTTCAAAAAAAAAAAAAAAACCTAGGGGGCCCTATTTAAAAAAAAAAAAGGGTGATATTTAACGAAAACCCCAAAAAATGGAAAAAATTTTTTCAACCCTTTTGAAACTTTAAAAAAAATGGGGAAAGTGTCTTTTTTTTTCCTTTTAAATAAGAAAAAAAAAAAAGAAATCAAAAAAATTTTTTTTAATAATCCCCGGAAATTTTAAAAATTTTAAATCGGATTTTAACCGCGCAAAAATTTCCATAAAAACCATTGTATCTCTTAGGTTTCCGGGTCCCCCCGCATGCACTCGAATCTGTATTTTTATATTTTTTATATATATATATATATATATATATATATATATATATATATATATATATATATATATATATATATATATATATATATATATATATATATATATATATATATATATATATATATATATATATATATATATATATATATATAAATATAGCAGCAAAACCCCAAATTTTGGGGTATCGATCGGGGGTTTTAAAAAAAACTCTTTCTCCCCTTTTTGGAAAAAACCTTTATTTTTTAAGGGGCCAAAAAAAGAGACATTTGTTAAAAAAAAAAAATTTTTTTTTTTAAAAAAAAAAAATTATATTAAAAAAAACGGGGGATTTTAACAAAAACAAAAAAAAAAACTATAACTTATGAAAAAATTTTTGAAAGTGAAAAATCTTGAACATAAAATTCCCCATTTATCGAAAATAATTTATAAATACAACACATGTTATTTGTTATGATTGATCAACAAAAGTTGACCGACATTTTGTTCCCTTTCCCTTTGTTGGAACCCATGTGGGGGGCCCGCTTTACAATTAATTACTGGGGGTAAAAGGGGGGTGGGTGAACTGAAAGGTACGCATATGTGACATGCCCAGTGTCAACTGAAAAGGAAAATCCCGCGCCCCTTTTAAAAATTTGGCAGTAAAAAACTTTTATTTTAATTTTTTTGTTTATGGTTGGTTTCTTTTTGTTAAATAAACAAGAGTATGATAATTAATAAAAAAAGGGACTTGGGGGGCAGACAAGTGTATGTAATATTTTAAATTTTTTAAAGGGAATTTTAAATTTAAAAGGGTTTAAAAAAAAGGGAAATTTTTTTTTAAATCTTTTCTTTTTTTAAATTGTCTAATGTTCTTGGAATTTTTTTAAGTGTGTTGTTAGGTTTTTTTTTAAAAAAAAAAAAAAAAAATTTTTTTAATTTTTTTTAATATATGTTAGTCAGCTACTTTTGGGGACAGACAAGGAAAACGAAATAATTTTTTTAAAGCACAAAAGAAAGAGAGGGGGATTGGCCCCCCTTTTGGGGGGGCCGACATTACAATAATAATTAAAAAAAAAAAAAAATTAAAAAAAAAATAAAAAAAATTAAAAAAAAGTATTTACTCGCCCCCAAAAGGTATAGGTGGGGGTTTTTTCCTTTTTTTTTACACTGGGCATGTCACATAGGGGACCTTAGTTCCGCCATCCCCTTCACCTCGTAATTAATTGTAAAGCAGACCCTCATTGGGGTTTTTTTTAAAAAAACCGGGGAACAAAATGTCGGGCCCCCTTTTTTTTTATCAATCATAAAAAAAATTTTGGGTTTTTTAAATTTCCGTTGGGGAAAATTTTATAAAATTTTATAAAAGCCTTACAATTAACTCCTTTTTCCCCAAGTTATAGGTTTTTTAAATTTTTTTTGTTAAAATCTGTTTTAACTTTTAATTTTTTTATAAAAAAAAAATTTTTACCTTTTAAAAAATTTTTTCTTTTTGCCTGGAAAAAAGGGAAAAACCCGGGGAAAAAAACCAAAAAAAAGAAAAAAGGGTTTTTTTTTTTAAAAATAATAATAATAATAATAATATATTATTAATAATATTAATAAATATTAATTAAAAATAAAATTTTTATTATTTTATTATTTTAAAATTTTTAATTTAAAATTTTTTTTTTAATTTTAAAATTTTAATATTTTTAAAATATATTTAATTTTATTTTATTTTATTTTATTTTTATTATATATATATATATATATATATATATATATATACGCATTTTTTTAATTTTTAAAATTGGTTATCAAAATTCCCCAAAAAAAAATTTTACCGAAATTAAATAGAGTAAAATGAAAATCTATGTTGTAAAAACTCTTACATAACCGCCGCCCCTCTCCACCCATTTTGTCAAATGATAGTAGGGCAATTTTTTTAAACACCATAGTTTAAATTAACAGGGGTTTTAATCAAAAAGGATACAAATTTTTAAATTGGGGGATGATTTTAAATTTGGGGCTATCTTCTAAAATTGAGATACGTCCATGCAGACGATAATCCCAAAATACTGTTTTAAAAAGTAAAAAAAATTGGTCCATTTTTCCTGCGACAAACTGTATAGTCATATCTTTTGCAATACCCTGTATATCAAATGTGGTAATTATAAGATCAAAAATCATTTTAATATTATTATTTGAAATATGCCATGTTTTATATTAAATATTAAAAATTACTTCTTACCTAGACCTTGATCTGCTCTTGCTTTTTTCTTTATTACCTCTTCTGGACGAGTGTTCCTTCGACCGCCGGTGGGGGATTTGCTTCTGGGGCCGTTTTTGGGCTTACCTGATCTGGGCCCTTTTGTTCCCACTTTACCCTAGATCTGCGACCCCCAGTTTGGGATTTTCCCTTTGGGGAAAGAGATTCTCTTCTAAACTTGATCTTTTTCTTTGTTCTTGATCTTGACCTGAAAGTAACAAATTAATTTGGCAAAACAAAAGCGCACAGCGTTTACCAAATAAATAAAACATTTCATAAGAATCAATGGCGGTACTACAAGTATAGATACTTGGTTGATCTCAGAACTCAAAGGTCTTTCAAAACACCTAGCATCATATTTAGAAATAGGCTAATAAAAAAACTAGGAAATCCAAAACACCGTTTTAATTAGGTTATAATGAACAACAAAATGGGTAATGCTTTGTTAAGTTTATTTTAATTTCTCGTTAAACAAAGCCGAGACAATGTTTATAGAACTATATACAGGGTCCCCGGAAAAGTTTTCCCCCTTTTTTTGAATTTTTGTAAAATTTAAAAAGCATCTGGGGTGTTGTCACTGTTGGGGAAAATCAGTAAAAAGGGGAGGGGTTTTCCCCGGTGAACAACGTGCTATATGAAAAAAAACCCCCATATTCGACAAAATTTTATAACAGTTGAGTTTTTCGTGCCCCTTATTACCTTCTGACCTAAATGGCACCTTCTGCCTGGAAAATTAGATTTTTTTAAAATGGTTTAAAAAAAAAGGCACCATTTTTCGCCTACTGGTCCCCCCCGGCTTGAAATTCCTAAAACATCGGCTGTTCCCAAAAGTCCGCGCAATACTCGATGTTGGGCCCCAAAAAATTTTGGGTGGTTTTTTTCTATGGGGATCTTAAAGAAAAGATATACAACACTATCCAAAAAATAAGATCAAAAGAAAAAAAATTTTAAAAAAAATTTTAACAAATCACTCCAGTTATGTCGGATTTTTTTGCACATTTCTGATTCTCCTCGGGAGATGTTTGGCGCGATAAAACCCCTCTGATAATGTTTTTTTCCAAATAATTTTCCCTTTAAATTTAAAAAAATTAAATTTATTTAAAAAAGAACAAGTTTTTATTATTGGGGTTACAAATTTTTAAAAGAGAAAAATATTCTTAGACACCATGTGTGGTTGGGGACCCCACGGGGAAAAGGGGAAATTTAAACACCGCCCAAAAATTTCCAAATTTTTTAATTTTTTCCTGAAATATTAAAAAATTTTTTAAAAAAATTCCCCGTTTTTGAGTTTTTTGAAGGTCTAGATTATTTCAAAAATTTTTCAACCCCTAATGTGTTGGCATTTCTTACCTAGACTTTCTTCTACTGCTTTTTGATCGGCCTATTCCCCTATCCCCAGTTTTGCCCTTCTGGGGTTAGATCGACCGGCCCTTTTTTCTAAAAAGCTGGCTTTTTAGATCTGTTTTAGGGCCCCCCTGGGGGAAAACTGGGTGATTTTAAAAAAATATGGGGCGGGGCGGCAAAACCAAAATTTAAAATATTAAAAAAAATTATGGCAAAATTACAACAAATTTTAGAATTTAAAAATACCGCTTCTTCAGGGGAAAAGCTCCCCCCCCATCAAAAAACATCTCCTTCCTTCCTTTTTATCATTTTGGTTAAACTGTTTTTGATGGAAAATTGAGAAAATTTTTAAAAAAAACCCCTGGGATGGTCCTCCTTTTAGGGGAAAGGGCCCCCCCTACCCCGATTCAGGGGAAACCCCTCCCCCCTCCCGATAAATATCATTATATAAAGAGACTTTTTTACAACCTTTAGGTTTAAGGGGAAAAAGATAAAGGGAAATAAATCGCCCCTCCCGAAAAAAAAAGTAAAAATTTAAAAAATTTAAAAAAAACATCTAAGTTTCCCCCAGTCTTCCTAAAAAGTTTAAAAAAATACTCACAAAATATTGTTTTTATACCAAATTAGAAATAGTTGGCCTCACTGATAGCATATTATGTTTTTTTCAGGGGTTTTTTTTATGTCTTTTTCTTAAAAAAAGCCATGGGGTCTTGTTTGCCCGGGGTTTCTTCGGGGGGAATGTCCTTCAGATTTCATTTGGGCCCCCTTTCCTTTAAAAAAATTTCCAATCTTGGGGAAAACCTAAAAAAATTTCCCCACATTTACAAAAAAATAACAAAAACAAAAAAAAAATCCCAAAATCCCCAAATTTAAAAGGTTTTTCCCCGAGCCGTTTTTGTCCTCAAGAGTTTATCTTTTGCCACCACACCCAAGCCAAAACCCCTGTTTTTAAAAAAAGGGCAGGAAAGCTTCAGGATTTTTGATGGGGGAATTCGAAAATTAAAAAAGATTTTAACCGGTTCGAAATAATCGATAATGCGTTTTTTCAATTTAATTTTAAAATTCAAAAATAACCTGATTCCCATTTGGGGTTCGCGTGCGAAAAAAAATTTAAAATAATTACGAAAGGTTTAATAAAATTTTAAAAAAAAAAAGGGGTTTTATTAAATAAAGGGGAAAAGAGGAACAACCCCTTCCCCAAAGAAAAATTTTGGTAATATACTTTTATTTTATGATAAATTTAATTTTTTTTTAAAAATTTTTTAAAAAAGCACAACAAAATTAAAAAAAAAATTTTTTTTTTAAAAATAACAAAAAAATTTCTTTTAGAAATTTTTTTTTGGAAAAACCCCGGGGCCCAAAACAATTGAATGCGCTTAATTTTTAAATTTAAAACCCCGAAAAAAAAAAAAGTTCAAATTTTAAAGTGGCCCCCTTTAATTTTTTAAAAGGCCCTCTTTTCCCAAAACAATATAAAAAATTTTAAAAGTAAAAACAATATTTTTTTTGGGTGGTATTGTGCTTTTTTTTTTTAAAAAATTTGTTAAAAAAAAGGGAAAAAAATTTTTTATAAAATATTTGGGGGATTTCGATAAAATCTTCCATTTGGAATGTTTTGAAAAGGGGAATTTTGAAAGTTTTTGGGGGGTTTGAGGGGGGTTTAAAAATTAAAAAAAATTACTTTTGATTCGTGATCAACGCCCAAAATCCGGGGTCAACAATAAAATCCCGTCTGGTAAAAAAAAATTACCATAAAAATAGGTAAAATGAAAAAAATTTCTTTACTAAAAAAATTAAAAAAAAAATAATATATATTATATGTCAAAAAAACCGGGGGCCCCTTTTTCGAAAATTTTAAAATCCCGGACTTTTTTCCTTTATATAATATTTTGTTTGTTTTAATTACATCAAAAACAGTTTTTATATTCGTTTAGAAATCAAAATTTTAAATTAAATATTAAAAAAAAAAATAATTATTTAAAATTGAATTATCAATTAATCCGATTATTGAAAAATTCAAATTAATAAAATTGGGGGAAAATAATCCATTATTCCATCCTACCAGACCTCAAAACACTTTTGGCCCTAATAAATGGCGGGGTAAATTTTCAATAATTTTTTTCCCATTCCCCCTTCCCCCCGAAAAACTCTGTAGTTTTTAATCGCCCATCCTCACTGGTCGGGATCAATATAGCCCAAAGAAGGGACCCCTTTTATAAAAGGTTTTTTTTGGTAGAACAAGTATTTTTAAATAGTTGTCTAGATAGTATAGGTGAATAAGGAATCGCCCGATTGCCTGATTTCCCCGGGGAAAACACCGGGGGAAAAAAAAAATGTAAAAAGGGGTTTTTTATTAAAAAACCCAAAAGGACCATTCAAAAGTTTTGGTTTGGGGTTAAAAAATTTTAAAAAGGCCATTTTTGGGGGGTTAATTTTGAATCAAACCTTCAGAAAGTTTGAAAAAAAAAAAAGTTTTAAATTTTCCCCAATTTTTAGCGTTTTAAATACACCGGCTCCCAAAAGGATTACTTTTGGCCCCCCGTTTTTTTTTCTTTATTAATATTCCCGAAAGGGGTTGTTATTCAAAAAAAAGGACATTTTGGTAACATACAACAACCTTTTTGCTTTCCTTTCACCGGAAATCCCCGGGATTTTTTTTTTTGAAAGAACAGCCTGTTTTTTTTTGATATTCTACAGTTTTTTTTACTTTTTTTAAAAATTTAAGTCTTTTCGTCTAGAGTGTCATCCCCAACCCTAAAATCATTCCTTCCCCAAATTTTTTTTAGAAAAATACAATCTCAACATCTTTTCCTTTTTGATAAGGGCTTTTAAAACCCCTTTATTTTTGGTACCCTAGCTTAAAAATAAAAATAAAAAAAACCTTTTTAGTAACATTACTAAATGCAGTTTTTAAAAGGGGAACCGACGATAAAAAAAATTTTCAACCTTTTCTTTATCTTTGTTTTAAAATTGGTGTTTCATTATGTGGGTAATGGATCCTTTTCTGTTATGAATATGGTGTACCCCGCATGTCCCAAAAACTTTAAAAACCCCAAAGACTGTTTTTAACGGGGAAAGCATCGTAGCGATGAATGAACCCCTTATGAAATAATAAACCCCAAAAAACCCGGGGAAAAAGTTTACTACAAAAAAACCATTTTTGTAAAGGGGGTTTTTCAAGTATTTTTTTTATTTTTTGATAGTATATTAGGGGGAAAAATTTTCCAAATTTTTTCCCAAAAAATTACATCAAAAAAAGCCTACTATTGTTTTTAAAAATGTGAATAATATTTGTTATTTTTATTACTAAAAAGCGGGGTTTTTTAAAAATCGGCCCGGGGGGCCACACCCCCGGGCCGGGGGCCCCGATTTTGCCCCGGCCCCGGGGAGAGCTGCTTTTTTTAAAAATCTTTAAAAGAACAAAAAATTTTTTTTTAGCAAATTAAATTTTTTTAAAAGAAGTTTCCAATTTTATTTGGGGAAAAATTATTAATTGTTGTTTTTTCAGGGCCCAAACCCCACTAACTCAAAAAAATTTTTGTAGGCTTATTGTTTTTTTTTTGTGATAAGTTGGATAAAAAAACACAGAATTGTAATGAGTAAAGACATGTAAAAATTTCAGAAAATTTAATTCCCCGTATAAAATTTAAAAAAAAAATTTGAAATGAATCCAACTAACATTTTATACATTTTAAATAATCCTTTATAACAAACTTTCCCTTTGGGAGTAAAAATTTTTAGGGGGGGGCCCCCTTTAAAAGGGGGGCTCTATTTCTTAAAATTTTTTTAAAAAAAAAAACACAACAATAAACAAACAAATCTATATTTAAAAAATTTGGAAAAGGAAAATAATGACAATAAAAAAAATTTCCCTTCCCGCTTTTTTTTGAAAAAAAACTTGTAATTTTTTTCTGTTAAAATTCGCTAACAATTTTTTCACGATTTTTTCCCTTCCCCCAACTGGGGGACCTGACTTTTTTTTTATCCCCTTTTTTCTCTTAACAAGTTTACCCTTATAGACAATAAACGACTAAATAAACACAAAGAGGAGAATATAGGGGCCAGAAAAAAAAATACGTTTTTTAAAATTTCCGATTTGCTATTAAAAAATAAAGTAAACAATTCTAATATATCCCCAAACCAACCCCCGGGGTTGGTGCTTTTGAAGAGAATAACCCCCCTGACACTGTGGAACAGAAAAAAATTTTAACAAAAAAAATGGACAATTAACTTTAAAAAAAAGACTTAAAATTACACCAGCAAGTAAAAAAAATTTAAAAAACAGCATAGTATGTTGTAAATAATACCTGTTTTATTACGGTGGTTTGTTTGGGCGCAGGGGGGGTGGTCAAGGGGCCCGGGGGGTTTTTCCCCCTTTTGGCCCCCCACCGGGGACGCCACTGCAAAAAAAATGAAAAAGAAATACTAATGAGATTTTGTAATTTTAAATTTTTCCCCTGACAATGGGGGTAGTTGTGGACTAATTTCTTTTTCCAATTATTAAAGAGATTTAAGATGCTCATCAGTTAATTTCGATCTGTAAACATTTTTTTTTATTTTATTTTGGGGAAAAGGTTTTTCACAAAAAGTAGTACTTTAACGCCTACAGCCTGTATATAGGTAAAATTTTTTTTCCCCTTTTTTTTATGTAAAATTTCTATTTATTTTTTTCCCATCAAATGGTTTAAATAGATTTTTTTTTGAAAAAGAGTTATTTTGAGATTTTCCGAAGGCCTTTTTGATTTTTTGGGGAACCCCTGGTTTAGTATCTTCACCTTTTTGTTCATTTTTAATTTGCCCCAAAATTTTTTTTCTTCGATAGTTGGGGAGAAATTTTTTTTTTTTCACTGGACCGAGACTGAAAAACACTTAAAAAAGAGGGGCCAAAAAGGGACGAGAGAAGTTTAAAATTAGGGGTTAAAGTGTGGGGGCCCAGAAGGATGAGGGGACTTTTCCTTTCCAGTGAGTAAAAACGAAAAAAAATGCAAAAAAGTCTTAACGCAAATACATATTTTAAGATTAGAGACACGTAGCAATTATTTTAACGTACGAAAACCCCTATTGAAAATGAATTTTAAAAATGAATGTGATTCAAATTTTAAACAAAGAAAAAGAAAAGAAAAAAAAAAGAAAAAAAAAAATTTGGTTCTTACATAAAAATAAAAAAAAAATTACCCCTATATACGGGTTTTAATGGGCGTTAACATTCCGCCCATTAAAATAATAAATTTTTTATTTAATTACGGGGGCGGGAAAAAAATTTTTACCAGTGGTTTTTGGGGGAACCATGTGAGGCTGGGCCCCGTGATATACCATCTCGTCCGCAAAAATTTCCCCCCACTGGAATTTAAAAAGAAAGGGTGAAATTAATTCATTTTTATTACGACAGAGATCCAACATTAAGAGAAGGGGTTATTTACCCATTTAAGTCTTTGTTGTAACGAATTGAGATAGTCGGTATGCCATCGTTTCCCAAAAAGTTTGGGGTGAAGTCTCTGGAGAAGCCCCCAGCGATTTAAACCCTTTTTTATATTAAGGTATTTAAAAGGGGGGGATCAAAACCCTTTCCCCGGTTGAGTCAGGAAAGGCCCCAGGAGTCAAAACGGGGGAGATCAAAAAGGATCATTACTTGGGGACATAGGGTCGGTTTTTTAAGACAGCTTCAATTTGAAAAGAATTGTAAAAACTCCTATATGTAAATATTTGATTTTTTAAAACCACAATAAAAAATTTTTTACAGATTTAATGCCTCCCCCAAAACGGCCCAAAACCAAAATGTGGGGATGAGGGGGGATTAAAAGGACCTTCCCCAATTTTTTTTCTTGATCTGACGCAGACCCCAAAAATTTGGTTTAGTTCTCGAGCGCGCCTACAAAAATTAAAAGTCATTGGTCACTATAGGTTTGACACAACGACCACGGCGAAAAAATAAATTTTTAAGGGGCAGCGAGAAACGCATCTGTCGTAAGATCGGGGAAACTAACCCCAGATGCAAAGCCTTTGTTGGGACACAAACAAATAAGCATAAATACCCTTTTTTGGGTTTTTAGCCCTTTATTTTTTAAAAGGGGAAGGAAAAGGGTTTTCCCCCCATAGTCCACCCCAAAAAGGAAAAAAAGGGTTTTTCCTGATTAACCCAAGTGGGGGAATGCCCCATTTTTTGGCTGTAAGGTTTGGGGGTTTGCCCAAAAAAATTTTATGCAATTATTTAAAAATTTTGCCGAAGGTTTTACGGGAAGAAAAACCAAAAATTTTTTAAAGAGCAAAATTGGGGAAACGTTTGTGGTCCGGGGTGAAGATTTTTAGCATAACATCTTGAATAAATAATTCATTAAAACGGTGTTTTCGGGGTAAAAATTTTTTGGGTCATATGATAACCAAAAAAAACCAACCCCACCGCCCACCCTGAGAAGACCATATGCCCCCCAAAAAAAGGGGTTTGTTTTGGAAGGGGGCTTAGAAATGGGTTTTTTTTTTTCAAAAATTTTAAAACCCAGAAAATGAAAAAAATTTCACGCTTAACCAAAATAAGAAGACATTATAAAATTTTGCTGAAAGAAGATTGGGGTTTTTTTCCTTGGGAAGTTTAAAATTTTGATGAATTTTAAGAAATGAGCAAAAAATTTTTTGGTTTTTTGAAGCCCCCAATTTTTTTCTGAAGACTAGAAATTTTCAAAACCGTCAACTGAGTCGGGGAAAAAAAGAATAAAAATTGTTTATTTTTTGTTCCTCAGAAATAACGGAAAATTAATTTAAGGGTTTAAAACCCGGCCACTGTTTTAAAAAAGCGGCCAAGGGGAAAGGGCCCCCCACCTTTTTGAAAATTGGGAAAAAGTCACGAGGAATTTGGGCCCTCCCGCCCCAAAAGGATTATCATTTCGAGACATGAAACCAACATGCGGGGAAAATATTATTTTTACTGACCCGGGGTTCAAGGTTTATCGGGGAGGTACTTAACCCCGTTTAACAGAAAAGGCCAAGCAGTAATTTAAAAAAATTGGGAAGGTTTTAAAAATTGACAAAAAAAAATTTTTTTTGGGGTTTTTCTAAAAAAAGCACCCAAAATTCCCCAAACGGGGAAAAGGACTGTTTTTTAAAACTTTTGGACTTCCCCAAAAAAAGATACCTTAAAATTTAAAAATTATCAAGCGTAGGTAAACAACAGAAAAAAAAAACCCTTTTCAGAACTATCAGCAAAACCAGGGCCAAAATATTTTTTGACTGAAAAAACCACAAAAGGAATTTGAATATTAGAAACTTGTGGTAGTTCAGATTAAAATTTGGGGATCCTTTTCCAACACTGGGGGGGGGATTTTTCGTCCCAACTGGCCCAAAGGGCCCCCAAGTGCTGAATTAAATGTTTTAAAAAAATGAAAATGGGGAGAAAAACCCGGGGGGATAAAAAAAAGTTCAGACAAAAATTTTAAGCTTAAGGCGGACGATCTAAAACCCTACAGAATAAGAAAAAAAAATTTAAAAGGGCCATATTAAACCAAAATTTTTTTAATTTTTTCATGTGAATCAAAGTTTAAAGAATGCTGATGGTGATGAGGTTAAGGGGAAAGAACAGGGGTTTTTTGGAAGCCCACTTTCAAAGCCCCCCTTTTAGTGTTAATTTACAAAGATCCGAACATATTTGTTGTTTTTCCCAAAACCCCAAAGACCCTGATATTGGGGGCCCCCTGGAAATAATTTTTTTTTGAGGGGTGTATTCAGCTTCCTTTAGCTAATCGTGCAAGTGTTTTGGTCCCAAAAAGGGGAGCTCCCAAAGGGGGTGTCACCGTATTTAAACGGTATTCTTCGAGCGGATCGTAGGGGGAAAATCCCCAAAAAATTTTTTTTGGAATGCCTTTGTTCATTTTTTTCCCCAAATTTGTCGAAAAATTTGACGGATATCACCCAAAAACAAAATGGAATCTAAAATTGGTTTAATAAAAATACCCCTTTCAATTTAGGACCAGTGGGGGAAGGGGGGCTTTTGGGGAAAAACCCGGGGCGTCTGGTTTTAAGCCAAATGCCCCGGTTTTTTGGGGTTTCCCCGTCGGGCTTAAGAACACAATGGTGAGGAAATATAATCCCCCAAAAATTAAAAATTCCATAAAATTTTTCCGTGACCGGAATCAAGGAAATTTTCCCAAAAACCCCGGGGAAGATTCAAACAGAGGGGGGGAAGAGATAGTCGTTTTTAAAAGAAAACCGACAAAAAGGGGAACAGAGTACGAACCGGAAAATACGGGAAAAATTTTTTAAGGGGGAATGCAAAATAGGGGAAAAAAATCGCCCCGATTTTTTAAGAATTTTCACATTAACCCCTTGGGGAAAAATTCGTTTATTGGGGGGAACCCCTTCCAACCCCCAAAAACCCTTTTTTAAAAAATTGTATAAAGGGGGGAAAACTAAAAGTAAACAAAACTGGGAAGGGTTAATATTAAAATTTTGGTTTTCCCAAAGAATCCAACCAAAAAAGGGTTTTTAAACAGAAGGCGTGATCCCCTCCCCCAAAATTTTTTTATTTTTCAAAATTAGGGAAAATATGGCCCCAACAAATCAACGGGTCCCGGAAGATGAACCGTAGGATTCAATTTAAATTTGGGGGAAAATCAATTTTGAATGAAAGTTTAAACTAGGAATCTGAACATAGTTTAGGCAATATCATTTTAAATTAAAAACGGGAAGTCCAAATTTGAGGACGAATAGTACAATTTATTAAACCAAAATTTTGAGACAATTTTCCCCCAAAAAAATTAAGGGGGGGAGTTTTTTTAAAATGTAAGACCCCGTCTTAAAATTGTTTTGTAATAACATTCACTTGACTACAATTATCAATAAAAAAAACGAATAGGTGAAGGGGGAATTTTGAGTCAAAATTTCCCAATTTTTTAAAAAAAAAAAACGGTTGTGGAAGACTTTAAAAATTTTTTGGAATTTTAAATTGAACTTTTTTAAAAAAGAGGTAGGGGAAAGGGATTCTTGGGGGGTTTGAGAAGAAGTCGATACTTCGATGCGGGGGAAATTGGGGTCTTGTTTTTCCAACCCCCGGGGCCCCGGGTTTCATTAAAACGCCTTCGGGGGGAACCCCAATAGTTTTTGGGGGGGAAAATGTAACAGAGTATGATGTTTTTTCCCACATAGGGCCAACATTTATGCGATGAGCCGAGTGTAAAAATTAAAAACCATCTTTTTTTAACAATTTGATGGGTTTTGGGGGGAGATTTTTTTAAAAAAAGGCACTTTTATAAAATAAGATGAAAATTCAAAAAAAAAAAAGAAACAAATTTTGATTTTTGTTATCTAAATTAATTAAAAAACCATTATTGGGGGTCTTTTTTGGGGTTTTTTAAAAGTTTAACCTTTTTTGGGTTAAGGCTGCCGTTTGAAGTGCCATTGTTTTTCCCAAAAAAAAATTTTAATTTTTTTTTTGAGGTATATCTGTTTTCATCTTTTAAACCTAGCAAAATTTGTTATTAATTTTTTTTAAATTTAAAAAATTAAATAGAACAAAACAAATGCCCCAAATCATTCCAAATGTTTTTTAAACAATTTTAATTTTCTGGAATATATCCAAAAATTTTTTAACCCCGACGGAGACCTGAACCAATTTAGTTATTCACAATATGAGACCAATAAGTAAAGAGAAAAAAGGGTTTTTTTAGCGATCGTTAAGAGTTTTAAAAGCAATAGGTAGTTATCATTTTTTAAAGGAAACCCAAAAAACAAGAGGTTCCTTTTTTTTAAAAAAAAAGATATTGAAACTTTTCAATTTTGATAATTAATTTTAATATTAAGAATTAATGATTGAATAAAAAATATAAATGGTGGCAATTTTTAAAGAACCATCAAAGGGTGGGAATTAAAATTTTTTAATTTAAAAGGCTTTTTTACTTGGTTATTAAAAGTTACATTGGGGGAAAGGGGTTGGGGCTGGATATAAAAACCCATAAAAACCCTTTAATTAAAAAAATTTTCAAAACGTCTTGTCTTATTTCCTTTTCTTCATCCAAGTTAGGGGTTTTCTAAAACAAAAAATATTAATTTTTCGCATGTTTTTTTAAATTCAAAAAAAATATCAAAAAAACCCTTTTATAGCTCTTTTTTAAACGAAAAAAGAAAATTGATTCATTTTATAGCCTTTGAGCAAGGCATATATGTTTAAAAACTAATAAAACAAGTTCTCTAAAAGCCCCCTTTTTTTTTTAAAAATACCCCATTTTGAAGAAAAGGACAATTTTTTAAAAAGATAAAAAAAATTTAGAAAGGGAAAAATTAAAAAAAAAAGGGAATTTTAATTTATAATACCCCTTTAAAAAATTTAAATTAAAAAAAAAACCATATAAAATGAAAATAAAAAATTAAAAATTAAACAAACCTACCCCATTTGTTTTAAATTTTAAAAAGGGGAATAAAATTAATCTTTTTTTAAAAAAGAAAAATTAAATTTTTCCCTAAAAACATTAAAGGGGAAATTTTTATTTTAAAATTTATTACACCTTTTCAAATATATTTTTAAAAGAAAATTAAATAAAAACCACAAACGTAAACAGTTTAAGGGGAAAAAAAAAAATTTGAAATTTCTTGAAAAAAAAAAAATTTAATTTAAAAGTTTAAAAAAATTGGGGTTTAATTTTGAAATAAAAAAAAAAAAAATTTTAATTAAGAGCCGTATTTAAATTTTAAATTTTTAAAAAATCTTTTTAAACGAAAAGTTCACCATAAAAAGAAAAAATTTCAATTTAAAATATTAAATAAAAAAATTTAAAAAAACCTTTAAAAATTAAAAAAAAAAATAACTTTCTGGACCGAGAAAAAAAAATAGTTTTTTTATTTAAAAAATTAAATTTTAAAATTAAAAAAACCTTTGTTTTTTTTAAAAATTTTTTAAATATAGTTATAGAGATAAAGAAAAAATTTTTTTGTTAAATAAAAAAGGGAATTTTAAATTTAAAAAAGAGTTTTTTTTTTACAATTCAGAGATAAATACCTGTTTTAAACCGATTGTCCCAAAAAAGACGAATTTTAAAATGCCAATTGCTCCCCTTTTCCCCAATTTTAAAAACCCCTTTTTTGAGAAAAAAAAAATAATACAAAATAAAAAGTTAAAATCGGTTTACGAAACGTTAAATAGGAGAAAAAGAAAAAAAGAAAAGAAATTTTAATCCGGCGAAGGGTAAAAAAGGTTTGAATAGGTTATTTTAGAAAATTGAGTTTTTTGAGATTTTCCGAAGGCCCTTTTGGGTTTCGTAATCACTGGATTAGTATCTTCACCTCCCTTTTAGATTTAGGCCCCCAAATAATCCGTTTTTGATAGTTCAGGGGGAAATTTTTTTTTTTTACGGGGCCGAGACTCAAAATTAAATTTTAAAAAAAGACGGGGCCCAAAAAAAGGGAAAGAGAGAAGATTAAAACAAAAAAACGTGAACGGGCACCAGAATGATGATGGACTTGTTCCCTTTCCAGTGGTAAAAACGGAAAAAAACAAAAAAATCCAACCCAAAACATATTTAAGATTAGAGACACGTAGCTTATATTTAACGTACGATAATCCCAAAAAATGAATATTCAAATGAATGTGATTCAGAATTAAACAAAGAATAAAGAAAAAAAAAAGAAATAAAAAATACTTGAATTCTTACATAAAAATAGACAAAAAAATTTACCTATATACAAACCCAGGCGTTAAAAACCAAAAAAAAAAAACAGACCACGAGCAAATTTTTAAAAAATTTCAAATTGTGTCAGTGGAAAAAACTTATAAAATTCCAAAAAGATGAGTTTTGATATTTTTTAATTATATCCCGGGTTTTTTGATCAATCATTTCCATTTGGTTTGGGGGAGGGTTTCAATGTCAGTATCAAAAGGATTCTGGGGAAAAACTTAATTTGATTCGCAATGACATCAAAGTCCAGAAACAGTATCAAAAAATTTTCTTCAAAGACTCAAAAAATTTTGATTGCAAAATCGATAGGAAAAACCTCCCAGTAGTGTGGCTGAATTTTCACATGTTTTAAAAAAAAAAAAATTTACTTGGGTTGTGATTGAAACAGTCTCAATTTCTTCCGGGGAAATTTAATATTAGGATAAATCAAAGATTTTGGGTTTTTCCTTCAATCCCCCAAAATTTGTTCGTTCACATGTTTTTTTAAATCAACATAGAATGCTAACTTACAAAACCCTAAGGGGTTTTTTAAAACAAGAGGGCGTCCCCTTTTATTTAAAAAAATTTAATCACCCCGGTTAAAAAAGCGCTGAAGGACTTTTCCCCAACTAAGCCAGCGTACGGCAAAAGGGGAATTTTAAAAAAAAGTTTCTCCAATCTCTTCAATTTGTCGGAATTGTCGGTGATTCAGCCAAAAGACTGATTAAAAAATTAAAAGGTTGATATGACTGGTTTCAGGGGAAGTCAGACATATCCAAACATTTTCCACAAAACTGTTGATGAAGAAAAAAGTAAGACTAATGGTTTTGAACCACCGTCATTTTCTACGCCTTTGAAAAAGGGCGAACTCCTTTTTTTTTTCCCCCCCATGTTTTGGTTTTCCTCAGTTGTTTCATTTCAAGTTTTTCCATCGAAGGTTCTTTTTTTAAAGGCCATTTCAAACCTTTTAAAAATATCTGTACCAGTAGTTGTGCCATGAATATTTTTCATATCAAGAAGTTCTTCGTGCACTTCAAAATTTTTATCTACCCCTCGAATAAAAATCAACCCCCTGATGAAAATCTGACACATCCGTTGACCTTCCAACCAAAAAAAAACCACTCAAAATGTCCTTTTTTGCCCAACAGGGGGAGGATATATTTTCGGCTTTTCTACCCTTCAGATAAGTGTTTGCTGACATACTGACAGTTTTTAATAAAATTTTCAGACACATTTCTTCGGCTACGAAATTTGCATTCTTTGATCATTTCTCCTCGGGAGGTTTTCCACGTTTTGCAATTTCAAGAGCCACCGTGGCAGAGTTGCAGCCTCTTGTTCAGTTTTGAGTTTTGAAATAAAGGGTTGCTGGTGTTTAATCCGCGCCCATAGCTTGAATTTTTCTGTCCCAAACTTCCTGTATATTTTGAATAATTTTGAAAATGTTTTGTTTCATAATGTCGTTTAATGTTAACAAATTCTTTTTGAAATCAAACATAGCGCCTTGTTACTGGACTCAATTACGAAATACTGAATGTTCCACTGATCTTTGAATTTTCCAAACCCATCAATTTTTCCTTCTTTTCCACACTACTAATTCACCCCCAAAAGCAACAATTCCAATCAAAATACTGTTATAAAGATGTCTTAAATTTAAACCGCACAAAACGTCTTAAGGAGGTATAATATTTTTTTAACAACAGGTTAGGAACTGACCTGTGGTTGCCCACTAGCCTTCTTTATATATTTAATTACTCCCCATCTAGAAGGATGGAAGACACCAGAACTTTCTCGAACCAAAGAGTTATTCGGGTAGGGCTATTAGCGCCATCTGTTAGCGATAGAAGGTCTACCTATTTCCGCTTTTCCACCAGATGTCTGTCACACTTCCTCTGGCTCGTACTCTACGACTAATCTAGAAATTACAGATAAACAGGAAAATTAATAATATGCAGTTTGCCGTTTTGCGGACTTTAGTCCGATTTCCAGCCTTTTTAAACGTTGTGTACTTTTTCGGATTTTTTTTTAAATCAGTGGACTATTTCACTTCTTACCACCGGCAACAATGATAATATGGTTTTGGCCCCGGAACTTCCCGGAGTAATCAGTATGGCCCTGGCTGGAAAGTTTGGAGTTTGCTATAAATTATAACACAGAAAAGTAATAATACCAAAATACTATTTTCTTTTTGGACAGCTACTAATAAAGGCGCGACAACGTGACAACCTCGAATTTTTCGTAAAAGCGTACTTCCGCCACCTTCAGCTTCGTTCGACAGATGACACATTCAATACGGCGTTTTAGTCTAAATGTTTTTTGTTGTTTGGGTAATTTTTGTGACAATTATATAAATTTCAGTTTGGTGTAAGTACTTTTAATAAATTAAAATGGTAAGGCAGTGCCAAGTGTGTAAAGTGACGGATATGATTCCTGGATTATCATTTCACAAATAAGTACAAACTATGCTTGTACCATTCTATCGCCAATAATAAACAAAAACATGTTGGGCGCAGCTCTCTATTGCGTTTATGAATGAAATGCTTTCTCTATCTATGATGTTAGTTCATTGGTAGTTGCCATAAAAACAGCAGCTAGGATGCCTTAGAAACAATTGCTTTCATGCCTTTAAAAGTTTGACAGATAAAAAGTAGTTGATCAAGATCACTTCAAGTGGACCCCCTATTTTCCACTTTTCCAATTTTTTCAATGAAAATTTAAGGTACTTTTAATTAAAAAATAGATTTTAAATCAACCGTTAAAGATAAATTAACGAAATTTTCAGCATCTATCGTCAAATATTTATATTTCAGTAAAATATTAATACCTAACTAGAAATTATTTGTTTATTATCATATTGTTAATTAACTTAACTTAACAAATTACAATTTCATTGATTTCTCGGTAAAAATATAAAGTTTTTTGTTATCAGTTACATGCGTTATTTATTTAAGTTTAAGATTCCGAAATAAAATTTCACTGCATTCAATTAGTTTAAACAATATGAGTTTATTTATCACAGCGCCGGGCGCCAATCGCTGTCAGAACACCGGGCGGCCGGGCGTCAGAGTACATTGCAGCTTCGGTTAATTATAATTTCACCGCTCGGTTACGATTTTCATTTATTATTTGCGTTTCCACGTAAATAACAATATAATTTTAGTAGTCATTACAATTTATTCGTTAAACGAGTTCATACGTGCATGAGTTAAATAATTATTAAAAATAAGAACTGAGGTTGTGTAAATTTGTATTCTATTTCTTAATCTATTAATATTATAATTGTTATTTATAATAATAATAATTTTTGCAATTTAAAATGAGCCAAGTAAATAAATTCCCAAAATGATCATGACTTACATGAACAAAAATAAAAACAACGATTCGAACGAGCAGTTACAATAAAAATACTCGTCGATTCCACTATTATAAACCGTTGGATGATGTATCACTGCAATGTAAGCTTGTGTCGGAAGATGAGAAAGTTTTTACTAACAAAGTTAACGAGAGTCCACAAATTTTAATATTTAATTACTAGTTGGTTTTTCCTGTTTTTTTTATTAATAGAAAATTAATTTATTGTATTAGTCATAATATTGATAATAATAAAATTCGTTTGATAATTATTTTTTTAATTCTTATATCAAATTATAATTAACCAAAGCTGCAATGTACTCTGACGCTCGTCCGCCCGCGGTGTTCTGACAGCGCTTGGCGCCCGGCGCGCTTTGATAAATAAATTCATATTGTTTAAACTAACCGCGAGCAGTGAAATTTTATTTCGGAATCTTAAACTTAAATAAGTAACGCGAGAAATCAGTGAAATTTACATTTGTTAACTTAAAAGTTAATTAACAATATGATAATAAATAATTTTTAGTAGTAGTTAAATATTAATATTTTACTAAAATATTAATATTTGACGATAAATCCTGAAAATTTCGTTAATTTATATTTAACGGGTAATTTAAAATGTATTTTTTAATTAAAAGTACCTAGAATTTTTATTGTAAAAAAAATATTGTTAAAATTAAAATTTTCAAAAATAGTTTGGGAATTAGTTTTTGATGGTAACTACTTATGAAAAAATACATGGACTTAATTTTATGATCAAGTGAAAAATAGGGGGTCCACTTGACGTGATCTTGCTTAGTTTTGTGTTTATTAACGTATCTCCTACGATTTAAAAACAATTTTAGTTACATTTAGTATTAACAGAAAACTAGTACATTTACTAAAAGTAACCAGTTTAATTTACTCAGGTATCATATACTGGCAATGTGGAATGATTTTAGGATGATCATGGCACTCTAGATAAAAATGAAAATTAACCTTAAAAATAAAATTCGGATAAAACTCGATATAAAAATGGTACACTCGGATGTAAAACGATCTAAAGAATCCGAAAAACAAAAAAATATATACAGGGTGTTACATTTAAAGATCAAAATTTCCAGATAGTTCCAGTGAAACCAGAGGTCGAAAGGCTTTTCATATACTGTGTGACAACGAAATCACTACCCAGCTCTTTATTTTCTTAAATGAAAACATATGGCTTTCAAATTTTAGGATGATATATTAAATCATAAGATGCCGATTTTGGATATTATAACATGTGTCTATCACTTCTGGTTTAACCGGAAACGACATCAACTTTGATTTTTTCAATGGAACACCCTGTATATTTTGCGGAATTTGGATTCTACGGATCATTTCTGATATAAAATCTAGGTTATGTCCAAAACCTATCTCTGCTTGTTTTTGAGAAAAGGGCTATTGAAGATGTCCAAACGACCGCACATTATGCAGTTTTATGGGAAAACAAATAAATTTAATAAAAATTTATTATGCCTAATTTAATTCTTCTAATAAAACTACTTCTATTAGAAAAGTCAATTTTTGCAGCACTTCCGGTAAAGCCGGAAGTAGTTTTATTATGACCTCCACAGATAAAGTCTTTTGAATGAATTAAATTAAACATAATACATTTTTATAACATTTATTTGTTTTCCCATAAAACTGCATAATGTGCGGTAGTTTGGACATCTTTTATCGCCATTTTCTCAAAAACAAGCAGACATATGTATAGGATATAATATAGATATTATATCAGAAATGATCCGCAGAATCCAAATTCGGAAAAATATACAGGACGTTCGATTGAAAAAATTAAAATTGATGTCGTTTCCGGTCAAACCGGAAATGATAGGCACATGTTATAATATCCAAAATCTACATCTTATAATATGTCATCCTAAAATTTAAAAGCTATATGTTTTCATTCAAGAAAATAAAGGGCTGTGTAGTGATTTTGTTGTCACCCGGTATACATAAAAATTACGTTTTGTTTGAATGACAACCCTATAAAGGCTTGTTAATATCAATTATGAAATAAAAAAACGGCAGCCGAAAGGTAATCTCGTGAGCACCAGGTACGTATAAAAAAAGATACAAAAAGTCAATTACTTTCTCCGGGGTTTAACAATTGGCAATCGTACCTGTATGCGTAGTACCTGGTATACCCAGGTAGGTCAGGCAATCAGTTGATTACTAACTCGTCTATCCTATCAAAACAACTATGTGAAATATTTACCTGAATCAAACACTTCAAGAAACATGTCTGTGTAATCGCCTCTTCGACTACAGAAAGTCACAAATAGGGTCAGTTTTAAAGTTATGTCGTTTTCCTTCTTACCTGTTAATCAGTGGGTTAATTAAAACTTACACAAAAACAGTCACAACTGAAAAAGACTCTCTTATAAAAATCCTTATATGACAACCGTCAAATTTTGTGTTGAGTATTCAAATTTTGTCTAAAGAAAAAATGTGGCGGCGACAACAAAATCGCAGTGGAGATGAACAAAAATATTAGCGTGTTAGTAGCGGATTCCCGGTATTTAAATATCGTATTTTTTCCAGGATATTCTCTATTATATTTAACCTGATTTTTTAGGTCTAACAAAAAATTGTATTTTTGGACTTATGTTACTTTTCTTCAGAAGTGACGATGTGATAAAAATATACCTGGACGCATCATACCTCTACCTCTACCACCTCTATAAACAGCGTAAATGTCGATATCCGGATAAATGGGGGCTTGAAATGGAGGGTACATAGGCTGATATGGAAAACCGTACATAGGCGGCGCTGGCGGACGATTATTATACATCAGGTCAGCTGGATGTTGGCCTTGAAAAGAAAGAGGTCTCTCATTTCTAGATCCTACAAGTAAAATTAAGTATATTAGTCAATATGTCATATAACTTTCAAGGACATAATGATTTTAAATACGCAAAAATTATTTTAACGAAATTTGGCACAATGTTTCATCATATCAAAAAGTTTTTTTTGGCTGACTAAGGAGGTATTTAGAGAAATGTCTATAAAAATCATAAAAAAATAATTTTTTTACTGTTTTGTGTATTGATATTTTGCAATACGAGTAATGAATTTTTGGAATTTTTAAACAATCCCATCTTGTACAGGGTGGTGCGATTTCGACTGTTTTAACAGGAAACTCGTATTTCCTGACCAGATAGAAAAAAATTGACATAGGTGTCTTGGGCTCGATTTTCGAAATTAGATGAATGGTGAAAACCGCATCCCGAAATCTCTATCGGTATCTGAGATATAGGGCGTTTTTCATTTGTTGGCCATTTTGAAAAAAATTCGTAAGTCACTTTTTTGAGTGGAATCCATTGGACTACTCAGATTTTTAAAATTATTTCTAGTTTCGTTGAAAATATATAAAGCTTAGTTTTTTTAAATATAAATCATAGTTGGCCATGATCTCAAAAAATTGCTTATTTTTTGCTCTTTCCAACGATATATTATTATTCATACTTATCTTTGAAATTGAGCGAGATATTTCAGTTTTTTAATTTTTGCTAATTAGGCCATGGAAAAAAATCGGTACTTGTCAAAGTCAGGTAAATAATTTATCATTTCTATCAGTAACTGATTGGAACTCTGTTTTATTTGAGAGGATTGCAAAAATGTATGAAAATTACGAGAAAGTTGACATGTTAAAGTGCTATTTCCTGTCTGGTGAAAATTCCGAGGCCGCAAGTGAATTATATTTGAATAGATTTTTCCAGATAAAAGACTCTTTCAAGTTCTGAAATCAAATTTAACAAATTACGGAAGTTTCAAGAAGCCGAGGCCAAGAACGTATGCAGTTGATGATGAAAGTGAAATTCAGGAACTAAATATATTAGGTGAGTTTTTAGACCATCCTAACACATTTCATCGATCGGTAACTGAGGTGGTGTTGAGAAAACTAAAGTTTTAAAAACCCTTAAAAAGCACAAATTTAAACCGTACAGAGTAAGAAAAGTTCATCATCTTCAGAATGGGGAATTCCAAAGAAGGGTTACATTTTGTGAGTGGTATCAGTGCAGATTGAACAATAACTTCCATATGAACGTTATCTGGACAGATGAAAGCCGAATAGATACTTCAGGGATATATAACAGGTATAATTCATATATTGGGCTAAGAAAACCCACTGTTATAAATGCCGTAAACAGACAAGTGACCAAGGTTTCAATATTTGGGTTGAGAACTTTTTGTGGTGATTTTGGGTTCCCATTTCTTTAATAAAAGTTTAACTGCACAAGATTATGTGAATATTTTCAAACATATTTCCATTTTTGAAGATTTGCCATTAGCGCAGGTAGAATATCCATTATCAGCGTGGTTGCCCTCCACTAGTACGCACGAATTACAACTGATTTTTTGAATCAAGATTTCAAAATAAATGGTTGGTACTAGAGGACTATACTATGGCCTGCTAGGTTCTGCTACTAAACCATTAGATTTTTTATGGGGAAGGAACTATGAAAACGGAAGAGTTGCAAGTACGACTAGGAAGCTTTATCGATTAGAACGTTGAACTAATAAACGCTTGTAATGCGTGAAATAAAAGGTGTTTTATGTATTAGGAAGAAGACAACTTTGAACATCTACTTTGAATTAAGTTTTCTATGAGCTTCGGTTTTCATTTAAACTCGTTTATTTTTAGGCCAATTTTTTTATTATAATATGTTCATAAATAAAAGTTTGTAATTTAATTGCATTATTTTTTAGTCTTGTTTGATAGTTGACATGTTTGCATGGCCTATTTTACAAAATGAAACAACTGGTATGCTATTTACCTGACTTGACAAGTGCCGATTTTTTTCCATGGCCTACTATAGCAAATTAAAAACTGAAATATCTGTACAATTTCAAAGATAATATGAATAATAATATATCATGAAGAGCAAAAAATAACAATTTTTTGAAATCATAGCCAACTATGATTTATATTTAAATAAAACTAAGTTTATTATTTTCAACGAAACTAAAAATTTTAAAAATCTGAGTAGTCCAATGGATTCCACTCAAAAAATGTTCTTAGAATTTTTTTTCGATTAAAGCACAATCAAATGGATTTTTATAAACTTTTTAGGGGTTTAAAATAGCATATGAACGATTTCAATTATAAAATTTGTTTTCCTGTTGACCCCCGGGAAAAAATTAGGTTTTCCTTTTTTGGGGTTGGGGAAAAAAATTGCAGTTACCCCCAAAATTTCCAAAAAATTTCAGATTATTTTTTAACTTGTGATATTACCCCCAAAAAAAATTAAATTAGTTAAATATTCTTGGATTAGTTAAAAAAAATTTAATATTGTTTTTTGAATGCAAAAATTATGTCAAAAAAAAAAATGAAATTTTTTTTTGCCTTTTTTTTTCTAAAAAAAAAACATTAAAAACATAGAAGTTTAAAATTCCTATTTAATTTAGAAAATAAATTTTTTACAAGAAAGGGTCCTAAAAATTTTATTTAACCCCAAACTAAATTTTTTAATTTTTTTCCAAAAAATTTCCCAATTTTTATTTTGTACTGAAACTAAAATTTTTTCTAAATTTCCTCCCTACTTTTTAAAAAAGGGATTGCTGGTTTTTGTCTCATAAGTGGACTTTAAGGGTGGGTTTTGATGATTATTTTCCCCTTTTTTGAAAAAAGTAAATCCTTTTAAAAACGGTGTGGATGGGGGTGAAGATAAAACCGGGCAATTGAGATAAAGTTAAAAAAAAAATTTAAAATTTTTATTATGTATGGTTAAATTTTTAACAAGGGGTTTTTTTTTAAGTGGTTTTAAATTATAAAAAAGTTTAAAAATTTTGTAATTTTAAACCCAAAGGGTTTTTTTACTTGCATGTTCCCCCCAAAAAAACCCAAAAAAATTTTCATTGCACTTTTTTATTTTAATCTTTAAAAAGCTATTTTTATAATATACTAAAAAAAATATATGTTAGTAATTTTCTATAGATAAATGGGGTTTGGGGAAAAAAAACCCCCGCCACTGGTGGCCCCCACGGTTTTTGCTGCTAAACATTTCCGGGGGTTGCCTGAGGAAATTTTTTTGGGGGTCCTTTTCTTAAAGTTTTAAAAATTTGATACACAACAAAAAAATTTTTTAATGAACGGTTATATCTCCCTTTTTTTTTATATCTAGGGGGTAATTCAAAATTGGGCCAGAAAACCCAATGTTTAGGCCCCCAAAACAAGGACGGGGAAGGTTTCCCCAAATTTTGAGTTTTTGTGGTCGTTTTTTTGGGCCCATTTTTAATAAAAATTTAACGAAAGATTATGTGAATATTTTAAAAACATATGTTCCCCTTTTTTGGGAAGATTTGCCTTTTCGGGCTAAAAAATCCATTATCAGCGATTTCCCCCCCACATAACGCACGAATTAAACTGTTTTTTTTAATCAAGAATTTCAAAATAAAGGGTTGGGGCTAGAGGATCATACCCAGGCCTGCTTTTCACTTTTAAACCATTGATTTTTTTTTAAAAAATTGGAAAGTTTTTTTAAAGGAAAACATCGAAACAGGGAAAGTTGCAAGTAGCGACTAGGCAAGCTTTTTTTTTGGGGGGTTTAAACCGTTGAACTAAAAACGCTTGTAAAAAAATAAAAGGTGTTTTTATTTTTTAAAGGGGCCAATTTGAACACTACTTTGAATTAAGTTTTTTTAGGTTCTGGTTTTATTTAAACTCTTTTTTTTTTAGGCCAATTTTTTTTTTATAATTTTTTCTTTTAAAATTTTTAATTTAATTGCATTATTTTTTTTTCTTTTTTTGATATTACATGTTTGCATGGCCTATTTAAAAAAATGAAACAACTGGTATGCTATTTACCTGACTTTGACAAGTGCCGATTTTTTCCATGGCCTACTATAGCAAAATTAAAAAACTGAAATATCTCGCACAATTTCAAAGATAAGTATGAATAATAATATATCATTGGAAAGAGCAAAAAATAAGCAATTTTTTGAAATCATGGTCAACTATGATTTATATTTAAAAAAACTAAGCTTTATATATTTTCAACGAAACTAGAAATAATTTTAAAAATCTGAGTAGTCCAATGGATTCCACTCAAAAAAGTGACTTACGAATTTTTTTCAAAATGGCCAAAAAATGAAAAACGCCCTATATCTCGGATACCGATAGAGATTTCGGGATGCGGTTTTCACCATTCATCTAACTTCGAAAATCGAGCCCCAGACACCTATGTCAATTTTTTCTATCTGGTCAGGAAATACGAGTTTCAGTTAAAACAGTCGAAATCGCACCACCCTGTACAAAACCTGATTACAAAACTTTTCTCATACAATTTTTCTCTACGATAAAAACTTTTAATTAATGCGCCACTGCGATTACAATATAAAGAAATATGTTTTTTCTTAAATTTTTGTTACATTTTGGACCTTTCTGAGAGGAAGCAAGCACGATTCTTGTTACATACATTTTTCAAAAAACAAACATGGCTTGGTCTAAAAAGCAAGACAACTTTGATAATATATAATCTCCAAAATTTGCGGATCTCTTTGTGTTATGTAAATGTTTTTTTTTTTAATTTAAAAAGTTTCCAAATAAATTTATCATTTAAATAAACCTTACTTGGCTCCTCATCCAAGGACAGTTCTGAATCGGATGAATCAGAATACTTGGCAGGTTTCACACGTTCCGAGAGTATAGTTTTTAACATAACTCTTCCTTTAACTGCATTATGTAGCTTTTCTTTTTGGCTTAAGTAGTCCAATTCGCTATGATTTTTCAGCCTTTTTAACTGAAATAAAAGAAAAACAAAGATGCTTAAAATAAATAATAGATGGGACTTAATTGTTAAACTTATAATTAGATAAACATTATTTTTAATTACCTCGTCCGATCTATAATCAGAAACATCATAATGTTGAACGTCGCCTTCTCTTTTTTCCTGTAAAGCAGAAAATGAAAGTTTAGTTAGTTAAGTATAAATTACACAACAGACACTTAGTTACTACATTCCACCTCAGTATGTATATTTTTATCAGTGAAACCAGATAAAGTAATTATATTATGATGAAAATTATTAAATTGTAATAGTTATTTACACTACAAGTGCATTATTAAACATTATACAACAACGAGTGTGGAAGATTAGAATGACGAGGACAGGAGTGTTGTAGTCATGTTTAAATGCAAATGTGATATACAATACTTTATCTACAACCGAAAAATTAGAAAATACTGTTTTAATTTTTGTTTATTAGTGGCCTCTCTTTAAGGGGTGGAGGTTAATTTGTTCAAAAAGAGGCACATTTTTGCGAATTTTTTGAACGACACAGTTAAAATCTATTTTTAAAACTAGTATTGGAAGAATATTAAGTAAAATTTTTATAAAGAAATATTTAAAAATACAGCAGGTGCTGAATCATCTGAAGTCAACAAACCAAAGTTTTTTCGTTAGATAATCACTTTCCCCAGGTAACGCTAGGGGGGTTTTTCGAAACACTGAAGTAAAAAACGTGATTTTTGCGAAAAAATTGGCTAATTTGTTACTGCAAAATAAAAGATATTAACAAATTTGGAAAAAAAAACTCTCCGGCGTTACCTCGTGAAATATGTACAGAAATAGTGTTTTAAATTTTGATAGGAACGGTGCAGTAGTTTTGTAGTTATAAGGGTCACCGACTTTGAAAACGTAAGTTGTAGGAAGAACGCTTTGAAGTTTTGAAAACTAAAAAATTTGGTATGTAAAACGTACATAGGCGAGTTTTATCGACTTACCGCTGTATCTTCGTTAGTTTTGCACCAAACTTTCTCAAATTTTTACACAAAGGTTCTCCATTCAGAAAATCAAATTAAAAAAAATCAAAAAAAGTTAAAAAACCTTACCCCCACCCTCTTAACATCTTTAAGTATGTCATTTGCCACTTCTGAAAAGTCAGTAAACACGAGTGTTTTTTGCACAGAAAAATCTGTGTAAAAATTACGATGAGCGATTCCGAAAGGCTTCAGACATAGAAGTTGCTGTACTACATGCCACGCATAGCTGGGCATTAACTCGTTAATCCGTTAATCGTTAATTAACGAAGTTAAAATTTCCACTAACGGATTAACTTTTAAGTTAAATTCAAAAAATGTTAACGGACTCAACAGTAAAAAAGTGCATGGAAAAAAGGTAGAAAAAGCATTACAAGAAGCTGCCGAAAGTTTGAAGGACAGAGGTAGTTTAAGTGGCGGAGGCAGCAACGCGAGCAACAACGACGATGATGAGGAAGACTTTTTAATTCTGTCACTCAGTCTAAAGAAAAATCTAAGAGCCAAAAGAGTAAAGCTCAAAATCTCGTCAATATGTGGCTGGATATAAAATCAAAAGACTCGTTCAACGATGCGGAATTTTTCGGGAAACAGATTTATAAATCCGTTTAGTAAGTATAATACTGCTATACTCTCAAGCGCTGCTGCAGTTGAACGTCTTTTTTCCACAGGCAAAGATATTTTACCGCAAAAACGAGCTTCACTTTTAAACGGAACTTCAACATTTTAATGTTCATGAAGGGCAAGATGCACATGATACCAGGTGACTAAACTAAACACTCTAATTATACACGTCTTTTTTCCTAACCTGTAACTTCCAGAACCCAAACCAACAATTCTTACAAATAAATGTTTAATGCGATGATATAAAAAGCATTTTTTATTACATGTTAAAGGATTAACGATTAACATTAACTCGCGTTAAAAATTATTAATTTTTAGATATTGGTAATTGTTTTCATTACTACAAAAAAGCAGTTGTGTTGTAGATTCATAACAGCACCAAATAGTTATTCAAAACGTCATACATAAACGATTGTAGATAAAATAATGTATTTTCACTTTCTTCCTCCCAAAAAACAATATCTTGGTACCATAATCGATAATAATTGTACTATAACTATTGACCTTAAAAAAACATACCTTTATTCTCCTAAACAGTTCCTCAACCAATCTGATTGCCTCCAATTTCCTTTGTACTTTTATCAGCTTCTTCTCTTCTCTGGCGATCTTATCGTTAATTTCATCTGAACCCGTTATTTCCAGCTGTTTTAAAATTTTCGCTTTGCGTTTTTCTTCTCTCAAACGACGTCGGATTTCCTTTTGCTTCTGCAAGTTTTCCCCCTTTTTTCTACAAATTATCACTTACCTCTCACAAAGACTAATGGAGCAAAACATTAAATGGTTATTTAACTAAGGAATCTATAAGGGCAATTCTAATACGAAATAATTTTTTTGACAAAAAGTTTAAGCATTACTGTCATAAATTTTACAAAAAGGCATGCCTACCAAAATTATGAAAACTGACAAAATTAAGCAACAAACCTTAAGTGGAGAGTAACAAAAGCCCTAAATCATTTATTTCTGAGGCTACATCGGAACATATTGTTGCAGTTCATGAAATGATATTAGCAGATCATAGTAACGTCATATTGTAGCATAGAAAACATGATTGCTCGGCAGAGGTAAACCCTAACCTACTTCGACCTAAGATCCTTTTTTGGTAACAGTAACTAGTTGGTTAATAGCCTGGAAATGTATCAACAGGCATTCATTTACATTTAAAAATTAAGTTTTTTGGGTCAAAAATTCAAATATTGTATCTATTCTTTATGGTCCTCAGAGATGCCTAATTTAAGCATTAGATAAAATAGCAATATAGATTTAAAGAATCTACTAGTTGATTACTAACAGAAAACAATTATGCCTTTAGTAACAGAAAACTTAGAAGTAGAATCAATTTAGTGGCTTAATTATATAAGAACACCCCTGTTAACACGTTTTGTTGCTTACTATATGTTCAAAATATAATGTTTGTTCCAACAAGCATCCGGTATCGTTTCGAAATCGTTTTTGAACTGTTTTTTGGTGCGCTTCGACGCATGCGCGGACTTAAAATAGTTTCGTGACGGTACGAAAAGCAACAAACGTTGGATCGCTTTGCGGATCGTTTTCGGGACTGTCGAATCAAAAGGTCAAATGTCTTTGAATTTTTTGTTTTGAAAATATAAACCTACTTTTCTACTTATTATTTTTTGATCAAAGTTAGCAAATATCACTCATAATATCGTCACTCATCTTTAAAGATAATTAAATTTAGTGATTTGCTTAGGAGGTGTAAAAATTAATGCTTTTGAATGATTAAACAAGCAAGGAAATGCTAAAGCACGTTGCACGCTAGTCGCTAAATAAAGTTAGGATTATGCAGAAAAATTAAATTAAGTTAAAGTCACACAAAAAAAGATAAACGTTATGTGATCAAATGGTTTAATTATAACACAAATTAAAAATTAGGTTAAGCTAAGTTAAAAGATTACCAACTTTTAACTTTCTTAACTTATTTTAATTAACCTTATCATAAAATGAAATAAACGTTTTCTTTAAAATAATTAAACTCCCACACAATAACATCATAAAATAGGCTTACAGAAACTCGTTTTTCCCATGCGTTATGAAAAAATGTAACAAAATTATATATTTTTTAGACAAATATTTACTTAAGAAGTTAACAAATTACCGGACAGCTGCTAGAGAGTGCACCAATAAAATAGAAATCACGAAAACCCTATTAACAGTGATTTGCCCTACGTATGCTAATTTTTTTTAATTATTTTTAAACTGATTTGCATATTTCACACAAATGTCTTAATATATATTAACTTAATTTTTGTTAACTTAACTTAACTTTTCTGCATAATCCTACTTTAACAGTAAACATAATATGAAGATGAAATATGAAAGAGCTGTTAAAAATCAAAAATCCAGTGCCAAGATGCTCAATGCGCAAGTCAACCCAAACAGTTTTCAATTTAGGCCATGTATCGAAATTGCCGTTCTGAAACCGTAACATAAACGATCCCAAGTTTTGTTGGTACACAAACAGGATCGTCCGATAACCGTCGCGTCTCTGTTGGAACGCACTTTAATCACTGCTCATGAGCGTGATCGTTCGGGGACGGTTTTTCGACTTGGAACAAACCTATAAATGTAAGAACTCTGATCAATAAAACAGAAACATTTTGTATCTATGACTATTTTTATGTCGATAAAGTTGATAAGATGTAGCTTTACTTGGATCCAAAATCACAAATTTCAATCCAGAGTCGTTTATACCACAAAAAAAATCAAATCTAATAAGGCCTTGATCCAATGAAATTTTGACATAAAACATATAATCTTTTTCAGCTTTCAACTTACTTCTTTCTTTGCAGATTTTTTGCTACTTTTAATATTCATTATTTGCTCCATTTTCCAAAACAAGTTGAAAGAAAAGGTGAAAACAAAAATCAACAACCACAAAACACAAAAAATTAGAATTCCTAACTGCAAAATCCAATTATGTATGTACTTGGTCGTTGGTTGAATCCAAATCCTGTTTACACCATTGTGTTTACCAATGGTGTAAACAGTACCAAGAAAGTATAATCCAACTAAATAAGTGGATTGTCCTTAAAGCAGAACATCATATAAAAAATATGAGTTGAAACGTTTATACTGGTCATTTTGAGCAGATAGTAAGATAAGCAGATAATGAATCTAATCTAATCTATCTGTGTAAAAGCAGTTGGTACACAACACAGATATGTGGGAGAGAGCGCCTACACTCTGAAAATAGTATGGCACATTAAGAAGAAGAATAATTATCAGATAGAATTTCTATACGATGAAACCATATATGTAAATGTAGTCTATGTAAGCAAGATAATGTTCCATTCTACCGAGCATGCTAATAATTTGGAAAAGAACACAGTGAGATATTAAAAAAACGTAAGAATCTTATATAGAAAAAAAACAAAAAAATTGGGTATGTGATAATCGAAGAGTCATAATATTTTTCAACAAGAGAAAACATCACATTAAAGCAAATTAGTTGCAGCTTTCATTGACTTTAAACCATCCTTTTATATGTGAACTTTTTTGCCAGCTTTTGTCGTTTTTTAACTACCTCTGTAATCCTATAAGAAGTCAAGAAGATAATTAATGATATGTGGGTATAAGTTAAAAAATCATGTGACTAAATTGCACAGGTGGTTGCAAACTCAAACATCTCTATCTCAGTCACATTTTTACTGTTTCCTCTTGCTGAAAACTATTACAACTATTACAGCTCTTTGTTAAAGCTGACAAACTGTCAAAATATTTTTAATGGTACACCTTATACAAAACCTAAAGATTTTAATTTAATTTATTTATTTGTATTGACAATCAATTTCAAACAGTGCATTTGCCTTATGATGTTGTAAAAACAGTAAAAAATAAACGTAAGCCAAGCTGGTCATAGAAACTGAGTTTGTAAAATCACCAAAAAAGAAATACAGATTCCATTAAAGTTATTCAAAAACGAGAGCAAAAAGTATATTTAAAAGCAATGCTTTTAGGTACTTCTGTTATGCTAAAAACTGCATACTTATAGATTATTTACTGTTATAGAAGCAACTGCTGCTATATATCTAGTTTTATGAACTTGTCCTACTGTGGGTATACCAACAAAAATATGTATTAACCTTTCTGCCTCCTCTTGTTTTCTTTTTTCTTCCAATTCTTGTTTGTCTCTTTCTTCTTTTTCTTGTGCTTTTTTCACCAATCTATCCCTGACAATCTCCCTTCTTCTTATTGATGCATCACTAAACATAAAAAAGTGCTTCAAATTCAAATTATTTGGTTTTTAAAATAAACTAATTTTTATTTATTTTCTGACTAAATACAAGGATTAAGCAGAAAATATTAAGGTAATAGTAAATTAAAAAAAAACTTATATCAAGAGGATTATTAAGTTTAAAACAATAATATTTTCAGAATTTTGTCTGATATTAAAAGCCACAAATAAAAAAATATTTAAAACACAAAGGTTTTCAACCTCGTTTTCAACTAGGTAAAGATTTATTGTGGTTCTACAGTTTGACCAAAATAAACTGTTATTTAAAATTATCTATAAACTTAAAATGAACTTTTAAATACCTTAAATGTTTGGTTCTATCGAAATCAACTTTTAAATCAACTTCCATATCACCTTCATCATCTTTATGAACTAATTTCTTATCACGAAAAAAATCCATTGCTTTTGTAAAGCCAATATAGTCTTTAAATTGAACATAGCCCTCAAACCAATCCATTTTTTCAAAAGAAGAATATTTTAATCCTGAGATATGATCCTTCATTTTTTTGCGATAGGGATCACAAATTGGGATGTCTACATAGCGAATGTTACCAAATTTTTCAAACACTCTGTAGAAGATTTTTTCTAAAAAAAAAACAGATTTTAAAATACTGCTATACTTTTAAATGTATTACAATGCATTATGCTGCATATTAATAGATTCTCTTATAAATAATATAAAAATCAAACCTGAAGGGGTAGCATCCTCATCATTGCTTAAGTGATATGGTATAAACCACTTAGAAGGCAAATTTGCAATATGAATTGTATCAGGCCTTTCACCTGGTTTCATTTCATCCATATCTTTTGCCTCTGAAAAAAAAGCATCCCACTTCCTGCGATTTGGAAACTCTGAACGAAATTCACCTGCTTTGACTCGCATAAGTTCACCAAAATCTTTTAGTTTTATCATTTTATTGTCGATTTTAGAAATGACACGCTCTAACTTTGCCCGCTTCTCAACTTCTGCTTCAAATCTTACACATTCTATAGTTGTTTTTGTTACCTTTAACACTGTGAACTCATCGGGCCGAATGAGTTCTTTCAACTTATCCATAATCTCCCAGTGAGAAACACTTTTTCCTAACTTCTTTACATTTGGCAGTTGCAAGGAAATGGTCAGCTTTGCAACTGGCCGTAAATAAAGTTGCTGAGGAAGGTAGAGCGGCTCTAGCTCCGAACTGTTGGGACATCTCTGAAAAACATTCATAATTAGAACTTTCTTCCTGCCTTAGGGCAAGGGAAAGCCTAGATTATCAATGCTTTCCAGAATTTAAGAATTATGGACCAAATAGTCTTTCTTCTTTCTTAACACAAAAAAAGTCTGGTAAAAGGGTAAAAAGACTATCGCGTCGGCTGTCAAATATCTACTTTGTTGAGGTTAGGGCGCTGGGACCAAAATTTTTCTTCTTTTTAAAATTTTTGTCCATTACTTCGAATATAAATCTACGAGTGGCAGGGACGCTATTCTTGACCATTCGCTTCTTTCAAGATCTGTCAAATCTGTTAATAAATTAAATGAAAATTCGACGGATCCTGAAAGATGCGAATGACCAAGAATAGTGCCGCTGCCTTGCCGCCACAAAATACGAAAGGAAAACTTGCCGCTCACATGTGCGCACCAGTGCAGCCAGATTGCGGGAAAAAAAGTACTCCCTCCAGTCCCTCCTGATCGTAACACTGAAAGGAGCCGAGTGATACCAAAGTCTTCCCCCAGATTATGGATAATTTTTTCCTATCACGGACGTAGGCAAGCGTGGCTACTTCTCCACGTCGCGTGGTAGGAGAAAACTTCTCCTTAATCTGTGGGAAGTCTTCGGCATCGCTCAGCTCCTTTCGGTGTCCTGATCACATTGTGTGAGTCGTAGCCTGTTGCGTGGAAGGAGTAACTTTTCCGCGATCTGGCCGCACTGGTGCGAATTAGTGATGGAACCTTCCGAATGATCTTCCGAACGATATTCGAATATAGAAATGTTTCGAATGATTCGAATATTTCTTTCGGATATTCGAATATTCTTATTCCAATCAGCTGGGGTAGATATATTACCGCTACTTATCGGATGATAGTTCATTCAATTCGCGGTTCATTCATATCAAGAATAGAAATTTTTCACAAAATGTCGACTTTTTTGGCGGCCACTGTATACTATTCTATACACCACACCAATAATTACGAATTAAAACGAAAACGAAACTTCCGCCGCAACACCAATAACAGCAAAACAAATTTAAAACGTACAAGAATACGTATGCGAACACAACATCAACCCAATAATAGTCGACTGAAATTAAAAGCCGAAACAAAATAATTCATTTTTCATCTTCCGACATCTGATTTATCCGGAATAATTCGTTATTTCGGGTAAGTTGACGGTCGGCGGTCGGCGCAATATATCGAATAACGACTGACGTTGATCGGTCAATGTTTCATATGTCGAATGATATTCCGAATATGAAGATCTTCCGGAATACGAATATTCGAATATTAAAATCATCCGAATATGCCAATTGCTAGTGCGAATAGCGTGCCGAATAGAGAAAAAAACTACAATCCGCACGCGAAGTGAGAGAGAAAGGTATTTCTCTTTCTCTCTTTTACGCCTGTTCGCACGGCCGGGCGGCAAGGCTGCCTTTAGCACATGTATGCCAAAAGCGTAAATCTGACCTGTGTAGAATTGGCACCTTTTTGGAACAAGAATTACTGACATTCTTTAGGATTACACCTGCTAGAGTTAGCCTTACTGCTAAATCGTGTAAGAGAAAAAAAAATATGGGAACCACCTTTCTCTCTCGCTCCGCGTAATGATATTGGTCGGTGGAACTTATCGATATTGGCGGGACCGACGACCGATATCAGCACGCGGAGTGAGAGAGAACCCTTATTTTCTTTCTCTCTCGCACGCCTGTTCGCATGGCCAAGAGGCAAGGCTGCCTCTAGAACATGGAGCTAAAGATAAGGAGGACCACCTGTTACAAAAATTATCCTTAAATCGCAGTAAATTAAGATAACGTTGTGTTCCAGAGGACCGTTTTTAAACTTCACTTTATTTAATGCCATTCTGGGGCCACCTTTTGAGCCAAACAGCCATAACAGGTGGTCCTCCTTATCTTTGGTCTCCATGCTTGGTATATTTTAGAAGCTGACATCTAAAAAAGAAGAATGTTGCTGTGATGCGAAAACCATCACCACTTGATTTTGATTATTAGTTAACTTCAAGTTAGTTTATGAAAAATTTTAATGTTCCAAGTTTTCACAAACCGGTAAAAAATGCCTCCAAAGTTTAAATTTCAAGAAGGTATGGCTTATACTTATCCGTATTTTGCATAGAATTTCAGCATGTTTTAATTTTTAGGTGAAAAAGTACTGTGTTTTCATGGACCTCTTATCTATGAAGCTAAATGCCTGAAATGCACCATAACAAAAGAGAAACAAGTCAAATATTTTATACATTACGCAGGATGGAACAAAAAGTAAGTATTCTTTAAAATGCAGTTAAATAAACCTTTAAAATGTTATAACAAGTATAACTCTAACCAGGAAACATCTGTGTTAATGATGAAATTCATGTAGATCTTTAAACTCTATATCTATTTTATAATATAAACTACTCAGCATTCCATTGCATATTAAGATCTAAAGGATCAAGCATGATGGGCACAAAATATTTGTCATATCAGTGTTTATTTTGCAAATCCAGATGTATGTCTGTGTTCGCATAATCGCTGAAGAAGTGGGTGTAAGTAAATAGTGCATTGACCTCATTGAAGGATATTTGGAATGCCTTTTCTTGACATTGTCTAACCACGAATTTTTAGTTGGGATGAATGGGTGCCTGAAAGCCGAGTATTAAAATATAATGAAGCAAATGTGGCTCGCCAAAAGGAAGTGCAAAAAGCCCACTCTTCCCAACCTGGAAAACAGAAAAAAGCTGCCAAAAAAACTCCATCAACTAAAGCAGATTCTGTAAAGGATTCCGATTCAAGAGCAAGTACCCCAATATCTGACATAACAAAGGGAGGTAAGGGTATTAAAAGAGAGGCTGCTACACCCTCTAGTGGCCAGGAGTCAAGTTCTGATGTACCACGAAAAAAAAGGGGTAAGTCATCAATTATTATATATTTTTTAAAATTATCAAAAAGAAATATATTTTAATAGCTACCTAAATTTGCTTCTTGTTGCATCACCTGAAAAACTAGCCTATCATTTTGTACTGGTATTTTATTAGTTTCTAAGACAACTAACTCATAAGGCAAATATTGACATTTATTATAAAAATCACTATTTGCCATATAATATTAAACAATGTGTTGATACAATCATGAGAAATTTTTAAAGCCTCTTACTAAATGATGTCTGAGAGAAAGGTAGCTACTCATTCACAAGAACTTTCAGGTATTGTGTTGTCCAAACTAACAATCAAAACTTATTTTAAAATACCTTGTGGAAAGCAATAAATCATTTTCCTTTTAAGAACTCGGTAATTGTCTAGAAAGTGGCCGCAACGCCGATTTTAACGAAATTTAGCATACTGGGGTTTTTTGGGGCGCTGATCACAAATCTGTAAAAATTATTTGGCGGAAAAGTTTCGTTTTCGAGATATCCATCATCAAACTTAAATATCAAACTAACCTCTTTTACACCATATTCCCCCTTCTTTTTGCACACAATTTATGATTTTTACACTAAAAAGGTACACAATATTTTATAAACACTTTTTAAACACGTGTTTTTATATGTATTTTGCACCTTTTTTTAATAAATTGCAAAGTTTCACTTTCAACCGTCGCCGCCATGATTTCATTATTATTATTATTATTATTATGTTTATTGGTTTCCCAAACGGCCTTCGACCAAAGTCCTTCAGCCATAGAATATTTACAATACGTTTTTATAATAATCCTTATCAATAATGAAAATAAAAGTAATACATAATATAAGCAGGAAAAAAAAATACACATATATAGATATTTACAATTTGGCTTAATCTAGGGTTGCGGATATATAAAAATAAACATTAAAAAGGAGTAGTAAGCATTTAATTGTTGTAGTCCATTAGTACTTCAACTATTGTTCTTTCTGGAAATTTGAATCTGGAGTCTCTGTTGTTCCTGGTTAAACACATAGTTCCTATTAACTCTCTGTTTTTGGGTTTGGAGGCGAACTTTTGTGTCAGAGCTATTAACCTTTGGCCAATTGGCTGTATTGCTGTTTTTTGATAAAGGAGCTGGTTGCTAGGATTATGGAGTGGATTTTCAGGGTGACGGATTTTAGTTATAGTTCTTAAAGCGGATCTTTCAGCTACACTAATATTATTCAAGACTGAAGGTCTCGCATTACAATACAATACATAAGCATATTCTAGTACTGGTCTGCAGATTGATTTATAGATTTTTGCTGCTGTTTTTGTGCTGATTCCTTCATTTTTGTATGTCAATGCTCTAAAATATTTTGAACGAGCTCTAATCCTGGTTTTAATATTGGAGGTATGGCTTTTGAAATTTAACTTTGAATCCAGGCGGATACCCAAGTATTTGGCAGGTAGGAAGGTACTATAATTAATATTCCTAAAGCTAACAGTGATAACACATTACCTCAAAACTATAGACCAATTACCTTACTACCTGTTTTTGGGAAGCTTTTTGAAAAACTTATAAGAAACAGACTAATTGCCGCTGTACATAATAAAGTCCCTATGCACCAATTTGGATTTCGTGATGGATGTTCTACGATTCACCCGCTTTCTATACTTTGTTCGAATGTACAAACAACTAGACATCAAAACCTTAAATCTGCAGCTCTTTTCCTAGATATCAAAAAGGCATTCGACAGTGTATGGCATGAGGGCCTGATCTACAAACTACACAAACTTGAGGTACCAAAATATCTTATCACATTAATTAAAGAGTTTCTAAATTGTAGATCATTAAGGATAAAAATAAACAATATTCTGTCTGAAAACTTCTCTCCCAAACAAGGTGTGCCTCAGGGTTCTCCACTGTCGCCCATCCTATATAATATCTATTGCTACGATATGGTACTTAGTAACAACTACAATAACACTGCCTACCTACTACAATTTGCAGACGATACAGCTATAATTGCACATGGTTTAACTACTGGAAAAGCTGCAGATGTGCTGCAAGCTTCTGTTCTTACGATGGAAGAATGGTTTAGAAGGTGGAGACTAACAGTGAATCCAACAAAATCACAACTACTTCTTTTCAACCATAAAGTAAGAAATAATTCCCCTCAAATTACACTCTGCAATCAACCAGTAAGACCCGACATCACTGCCATGATTTCACTAGGGTTTTTTTGCTCAATTTTATGTTGGTCACCATGAAAACAAATGAATCGCGGCAAAGCTTAGTATTCGAATTTAAAATTTCAATACATTTGGGTTTTTTCAAAAATGGAGTTTTCACTCATTTCTTTTTTAATTTTAGTAGCTAATTACGATAATTTAATAAATTATCTGATAGATTGTGGAAACGTTTGTTTAATAAATAAAAAGTCATTAATGTTTTATTGTAATAAAAAATTTGAAAAGGTTGCCAAGAAGAAGAAAGTACTATGTAATTTCAAACAAAATGGGCGAAAAAAGTACATTTTTTGATTCTCATGTATCGTACAAAAAAATTTGCCAAATTTATTGCCTATTTCCTGCTATTTCCCACCCTAGAGTTAAAGTTATTCAAAAAGAGTTGAAATTATCAAACAAACCATTATTGATTGGAGTAATTTTTGTAGAGAGGTAATTATATTAATTAATGTGTATATTCATAACTTTGATATTTGATTCATTTTCTTTATAGATATGTTACATAACTTCTGTTTGATTCATTTTTCTTTATAGATATGTTACATAAATTTTAATGTTTTATTCATTTTTTGTAGATATGCAAAATTGGTGCGTAAAAATTCTACAAACTTGGGGGTCAAGGAAAAAATTGTAGAGATAGATGACAAAATTTGGAAGAAGAAAGTAGAGGGGCGAATGATAGAAGGCCAGTGGGTGTTTGGGGCTTTAAAGAGAAACTAATAAAGTCTTTTTGATCCAGTCCCAAATAGAAGTGTGAAACTCTCTAACATTAATAAAAGAATGGATTTGTGAAGGAACAACGATAGTATCGGACTGTTGGAAGTCATATAAAAATTTAGACCGGACATGGTTTTGGCCACTTAACGGTTCCATAGTCTATAGATAACAAAAAAAATCTGGTTGTTTAAAACGGTTTTCTGCTATTTTACTATTATATGGTTATTATTTGGTATACACACCTTCTGTTATTTATTAGAATTGAATTTAGGTGCGCACAACCAAAAAATTGTGTATTTTTTTTAAATTTTAGAAAAAGGATAAATAAAAAGCGTTTGCAACCAGAACAACCAACCGACAGAACTAAGAGTTTTTGAATTTGTCTAAAGGGTGGTCATGGTTAGTTCTGGTTATTTTTTAAATATATTTCAGACGTGAAAATGCGGGGACGTATTGGAAAAGACCCCGATTTAAATGCCGGTTAACCTTAAAAAAATAATTTCTTGCTGCTTTTGTCATAAAGGGGAGTTTTGATTATATGAAGAAATCAATGGTAATTTTAAATTTCAAAACAAATAAAAAATATTAAAAAACATAATTTTTTCTTCTGCCTAGTATATTTGAACCCTATGGACACTAGAATATGACTATAAAAAAAATTTTGCCATTTAATCCAAAAATAGCAGAAAACCGTTTTTAAACAATTACCAAAAATCTCATGTATACATATTTTTTTTTTAGGTGCTCACACACAAAATATTGAGAGAATATGGAGGGAGGTCCGACAAATATCCCACGTTATGGTAAAGAGGATACCTTACGTGGGATATTTAGCGGAATACCTTTTTAAAAAGAGAGTTTAGCCATGAAAAGAGGATTTCTGCATTTTTTAATGCTTTAAAAAATCTTTAGTTTTAAGTATAAATTGTATATGTTGTATATTATAATAAAATAACCTTGTTTTTAGCACCACTAATATCTAACTTAATACAAAACTGGCAGGTATCTGCAACTTCAATGTCAGACCACCGCTGGTTAACGTATGAAATAAATTTTTCGTAACAACATCTACACAATCCGGGATCCTAAAAACAGATAAGGTACGATACCACGAGCTGTTGGTAGAGGAACTGGGTATTAAAATAAAACACCCAAAACACACAACTCCAATACAACGAAACGCAATGCTAAAGGCCTATAAAGGGCCTGTCCCATGAGGTTGGTCAAGAACGATGGTACAGCCTGCCCTTGGTGGGCCAAGAACTAGATCACCTCAAAAGAAAGCCAGGAAAGCTTTTAACAAGGCTAAAACAACCAAACTCGATGAGGACTGGGAATGCAGATCCCTCCTCAAAAATACAAAAAGTCATAAGACAAAATCAAAGAGCGGCCTGGACATCCTACTGCGAGGAAATTGAAGATTTTTCTGATGCAGCTGGTAAAAAGCTCTTAAAAAGATCCATATCAATGTATAGGAAAATTGAAAAAGAGGAGGTTCCTACACAACCAACCTTGAAGAAAGCATCAACGTCTGGTTTACACACTTTCGGGTTCCACCACTATAAAATCAGCAGACACAGAACTTGGACGGGATGTAGAGGTGACACCCACAAACGAAGACTGGCAAATTGCCTCAAAAATCATTGATGAGGACAAGGCCCGTTGGGCCACACTGGCTTCTCCCCTTCAAATCACCGGGACCGGACGGCGTATATCCAGCCCTACTTAGTGGGGAAGGAGGTGCTGCTTCCCGCAGGTGGGTGTCTTCAGGTCATCACTGGCCTAAGATACATCCCGGGCCTGGAGAAGTCAGAGTTGTCTTCATACCAAAACCAGGGAAGGCTGACTACAGTCCCAAATCATTTAGACCAATGCCTTACATCATTTCCCATGAAAACCATGGAGGTTGCGAAAGATATATCAGAGATGTAGGAATAAAAACCCTTACACTCAAACCAACATGCATACACTACAGGCAGATCCGGAGACAGCACTATACGCAGTCTCAAATAAAATCGAAAGATCAATGGACTACAAGGAGTCCGCCTTAGGTGTATTCAGAATAGGGGGCGTTTGACAAAAGACCTTTACCAAAAAAATCAGACCACTTGTGACTATCATACCCCCCCCAACAGTAAATGGATGGATAATGAATATGCTCTCAACGAGTAATACAAATAAAGGCTGACGATGTTAAGGTCAGGAGCAAGGTAACAAAAGGCTGTCCGCAGGGGGATACTCCCCTTACTATGGAACATGGTTCTGGGGCCTCTTGCGACGCCTTAACAACAACCTTACACGATAGCATACGCGGATGACGTGGTCATTTTGCTAACAGGCAAATTCCCGAATGTAATCTGCGATGAATGCAACATGCCCTTAAAAAGTTGGAACAGTGGTGTGTTGAACACGCTCTATCTGTAAACCCAAGAAAACAGAAATGGTTCTGTTTACAAAAAAAAGAAACTGGGAACCTCAGAGCACCCGTTCTTTTCAATACAGAACGGCTTCTCAACAGAGGTCAAATACCTTGGTATTACCTTTACAGTAAGCTAACGTGGTTCTCACTTGGAGAAAGAAAAAGAAAGCATATATTGCTTTTGATCAATCCGCAGAACCATAGGAAAGACTTGGGGATTCTCTCCCAAAGTAGCCCATTGGATCACAGGCCATAATAAGACCCAGGTAACTTCCCATGTGTGGTGGTCCAAAACAGAAAGATTACGGCAAAACATAAGCTAGATCAAATTCAAAGAATAGCATGTTTACACATCCAGGTGCATAAGGACTACACCGATAGAGCTATGGGGTGATTTGAATCTCACCCCCCTTGATATATAGGGGAAGGGCTCTGATGACTCTAACACGCCTTCGCATGGTGGTCTGACACTAATGTAGGCACTGGCTCAACTGGAGACCTTGTGGAGGGATGTTACAAGAGAACTTCCAATTCTACAGGCAAGAGCGGACTCAGTTGCAGCAAGGTTTGTTTTCAATAAACCCTACAAATTAACATAAGAGGAACAATACCAATAAAAGGCGAGTCTAAAGGAACCATTAGCCTGTACACTGACGGCCTAAGACCAAGGTGGGCACAGGCTGTGGGCAATATCACCAACCATAAACCTGAAAATCGGATGGAAATGGGCGCCAACCCGCGTGCTTCAATCCGAACTGACAGCCATAACCATAGCGGCTTAAAAAATTAAAAGCCCAAATCGCCAACCAACGATCTGTATTTATAAACATAAAGCATTACTAGCCCTGAAAAGACCACGAATTACTTCGGGACTAGTACTAGAATGTCATCAAGCCCTGACTAACATCTCTCTAAATAATGTGGTCAACCTAGCCTGGATCAAGGGGACATGACATACTAAAGGTAATCATACCCTGACTCGCTGGCCAGGGCGGCTGCGGGACGAAACTAGTTGGTCCCGTCCCCCCACTGGACTGACAACAGCAGCGATTAAAGACATCATTAAAAACTCCCATCGACTGTTTAAAGGGAAATGGGATGAACTACAAACCAATTTTGCAAAAATAATGTTAAGCATCCAGACGAGTCAAAGCGAAAAAAAAACCAGATGTCCAGAGGGAACCTCCGAACACTAACGGGCGTTCTAACGGCCACTGGGGCTACGAGGACACCATTTAAAATGGGTCTAAGAACACGGGATTATGAGAGGCTGTGAACAGGAGGAAGACCGGGAACACACTTTCGTTGTCCCGCCCTCACATTCGAACGGAACTCCATGCTGGGCAAATTGGCCAATGGCCGAAATTAGGGAGATTCCACATAAAGATGTCGTCAACTATTTTAAATCGGTTGGACGACGCAGTGAATCTCCCGCCTGACAGAAGGAAAAAATGACCTACTGAGGTCTAGGTGCAGTGGTATACTACCACCCTCTAAACATTCAGATCAGAACCTTGTTTTTTGTTTTAACCTGGTTTTATAATTCTAAATAATATGAAATTATTAAATTTATTACACTCTATGATGCACCTTAAAATTTAAATAGTAAGTTTTGCCGCGATTCATTTGTTTTCATGGTTACCAACATATTATTTCTAAAAAAATCCTAGTGAAAACATGGCCGCGGCGTTTGAAAATAATACTTTATAATTTATTAGAAAAAAGGTGTAAAATAAATATAAAAGCAAGTTTTTAAAAGGAGTTTATAACATACTGTGTGCCACTTTAGTGTAAAAATAAAGAAATGTGTGCAAAAAGAAGGGGAATATAGTGTAAATAAGGTTAGTTTGATTTTTAAGTTTGATGATGGATATCTCGAAAACGAAACGTTTCCGCCAAATAATTTTTTCAGATTTGTAATCAGCGCCCCAAAAAACCCCAGTATGCTAAATTTCGTTAAAATCGGCGTTGCGGACACTTTCTAGACAATTACCAAGAACTCCAGTCAAGAGCAAATTCTTTTTTATAATAGCAAACAATAATTATACAGGGTGTTTCTTAATACTTAACTTCATATGAGTGTATGTCCTAAACCACCCCCTTAAATATTAGCATGTTATTAAGAAACACCCTGTATATATTCGGTGCATCATACAGGACAAATGACTAAATAAAAGGGCAATTTCTAATCCCTTCCTCCAGTCTCTAAACTTGATGTGAAAAACAACTTCAGGGAATGCAGATAGCTCTTTCAGTTGATGTTTAATTATGGCACCAACAATCTTGTCCAGTTTAATACTCCAAAAACCCAATCATGTTCCCTGTTCCAAAAAAAGTCTGCTAATACTTATTCTTTACTTATGAATGGCTGAGTTCCACAGAATAAACTGGTGCAAATACATTATATTTATAGTCAGAGAAGCTTTGAAAAAGCTTAGATTTCTATTTCGAGTCTGAAAGTATTTCTCTTTTTTCCATACTTTGTATGTATCCCAAATCAGATCCTGCTTAGGAAAGGTAAGGGTACGGTTACTATGGATGCGAATTCGGACGAAAATGTGTTCCAATGAGTTCTGACGAATTCATTCCAACAAACAAACACCTGTTATCTATCTAGGTAAGTCTCGCAGTGAGCGATCTCCTGGTCAGTCTCGGAATTTGGTTTGGTATACCGATGGATCCAAGACTGACAATGGAGCCGGCGCAGGAATACATGGTATGACCCCCAGGTTTAATGCTTATGCTTCCCTGGGGAAATATGCCACTATTTTCCAGGCGGATATATGCCATTGAACTTTGTCTGCGAGAGAACTTGAGGAGGAGATATAAGGGCAGGGACATTACTATCTTCTCTGATAGTCAAGCGGCCATAAAAGCTTTGGCATCCCAACAAGTCAACTCAAGGTTGGTTTGGAACTGTCTGCAATGCCTCCTAAACCTGGCTAACCACAACAAAGTTACACTTTCCTGGGTGCCAGGACACAGGGAATACAGGGCAATGAAAATGCAGACTCCCTGGTCAGGCAGGCTCCGCAGCAATGTTTGTGGGTCCTGAACCTGTTTTTGGAATACCAAAGCCTGGTTCGTGGCTACATGACTCGGTGGATTCAAACACAACATCAGTCATACTGGAACCACATTCCAAGGCAAAATCACAGTAAATCAATGTTGGACTCACCATCGAAAGCATTGACAAATGAATTACTAAAAGTAAATAGGAATCAGATTAGAATAGTGACAGGACTAATAACCGGACACTGCACCCTAAGAAAACATATGCACACTATGGGCATCTATAGAGAAGAACCCATTTGCAGACTATGTGACGAAGAGGAAGAGACAGCCTCTCACATCATATATGAGTGCCCTGCACTTACATACTGGAGAACAAATCAAAACCTCATGGTGGACACTAACTACCAGGAGGCTGGAGACCAGAAAAGAACAGTAAAAGGGCTACTACACCTGTCTAAGGTGTCAAACCTTTTTAACTGAAACAAATACACCAGAGATACAACAAGCCCTGTAGGCTGCAGTGTCGAGGCGGACAAAACCTCAACTTGTGTATTTATTTTATCAATCAATCAATCAATCAAGTCTCGCAGAATCAATCAATCCATTTAATAGTCTGAAATTTTGGACGCTTGAATCTGCAGGTATCGGTTTTTTTGATAATACTTAATTTTTATGAATGATTTATGGGAGTAGAATAGATTGCAGATATATTATATAATACAAGTAGATCACCATCTGGACTGGAAAGCCCATGTTGATGATGTGTGTATGAACGTGACAAAATGCTGTTGCACATTGAGAATGATTGTTAAAAGCTGCTAAGTTTCTATCCTTTGTGCATTTTGTCAAGAATAAGGTATGTTATTATTTTCTGGGGTAACTTGATTCAGGTGGGCAGAGTGCAGATACTGCAAAAGAGATGTCTGAGGGTGCTTTTTAAATTGACCGTAATTGGAAATTATGTTGTCACAGCAATAAGGGTAAGCAATTGGATGTGTAGCGTACTGTTGACGCACAATGTTTCCAGAAATCCAAAAATTTAATAATATACTTGATTAATACCTAATTTGAAAATGGAAGGTTGGGGACGTTTCCGGTAAAACAGGGAGTCGCCTAAAGTCACGTGACTGTTACAAAAAAGTCAAATTTGACATTATATGATTTCCCTAAGCTTCATTTTTCGATCTTGAAAAGTGCAGAAAAGATAGAGGGATCAACTGGTATATTTAATTAAAGGTAGTTGCTACTAAATTTTGCCAGGCCACCCTGCTGGAATTTATTCTACTCTTATGTATTAATCATAAAATTAGGGTTTTATCAAAAAACAGATATCTGCAGATTTAAGCGTCCGGATCTCATACTATAAAGAAGGGCCGTTTGCGTTATCCTTATCCCACTCTTACAAAAAAAGCTTTCTTGTCTTGCCCACCGACGAGCTGTAGAGGACTTGTCTCTTTTTATAGGTATTTTTACCGCTTCTGCTCCGAGGAATTAGTCAATATTATTCCCCTAGCAGCTCACAATAGAGTGACACGAAGTGCCAATTTCATACATCCCTTCACTGACCCAAGCTTTAAGTTTTCCTAAACTGTCCCAAGTTAAAAAAATGAGCTTTCATGGACCTGTTAAATCTGTGTGTTGCCCCAATTTAAATTTGACATTTTAGGTTGCATTTATTTAAATTAAGCACTATATTAGCAGCAATAAAGGTATTAAATTTGACTAAATAGCTTTTAAATTATTTATTTAACCATGTGTTCCTTTGGTAGGAAAACTTGATTCCACAGTCGAATCTGAAGAACAATATCACTGTAAAGTGGAAATACGGATAAAAATTCCGGATGAACTCAAACCTTGGTTAGTTGACGACTGGGATCTAGTTACACGCCAAAGAAAACTAGTGAATCTTCCTGCTAAAATAACTGTTGATCAGATTTTGGAAAATTATTTGACTTATAAAAAGTCTGTCAAATCAAACAATACCAGTAAGGAGAGTGCTTCCATTGAGACAGTTAGAGGTAAATAAAGCATAATTATTTTAAAATAACTTATTTTCTTAATTTTTTGTAAATGATAACATATCACACCTCCACTTAGTGTCGTAACTCAAAAAAGGAAAATTTTGGGAAAAAGGCGTTTAAAATTAGTTGTAACACTTTTTATGTTTAATTTAAAAACCTTCAAAATGAGCAATTTTTAAAGGTTTTTAAAGGACTACAATATAGTATATTAAATACATAAATACATAAAATATGAAAAGAAAATCTGGAACTATAAGGATAAAAATAAAATAATTTACGAAATTGTGACACTATAAAAATAAATAAATGAAATATTGTTTATTAAGAGTAATTTTAGCAGCTAAAAATATTATCCAGTTTAAATATATTATAGAAACACAAACAATTAAGTCACAACATGTCATAATATGTGCACTTTTATATATCACAGGAGAGAGCTGATGGCTGGTTTGCCAGTAACCGGCTATTTCTAAACAAAACAAGACCCAGTATATAATTTTTACTGAGGAAGCTTCCTGAGGAACACACACCTGAGAGTGTTAAATTTATCCAAGTGCATATTGATCACACTTTTCTTTGGGATGTCCATATTAACAACCTTTTGTAAAAAACTGGCAGTCAACATTTTTATATTGGCATAATGTGTTTCTCAGTCGGTCCAAAGGCAAGCATAGTTTTCTATCTTTCATGCTCATAGTGCATATGCACTGTTGGTATCGGATCACAGTTGTTCTGCTTCAAGGGTTTTTCACCTGCAGAGGAGTGCTATGAGGATTATCTGGGGCACACCATATTAGGATGACTGAAAGCAGTACTTTATATCTAACAAAATTCTAACTTTGCCTTCTCTGTTTATTCTAGAGAATCTCTTCTATGTTAAATCACATAAAGGGCAGTATGCTGCACACGAGTCTGTACATTTAAACACTACCAGTAACAAACAAAACTTAGTCTTAAGGCGCTGGCGGTTAAGAAGGTTTCAGAATGGCCGGGTCATCTTTCAGTTCATTTATAATATTAATAAGCTACCAGGAACGATAAGAAATTTGCCAATGTGCAAATCCAAAATAAAATTAAGGGTTTTCTAATTAATAAGGCGTTTTATTCAAGCACTAAATTTTTAAACTGTGATATGGGTGATTATTTGTAAAATTATTTTATTCTACTTTATTTTATTGTATAAATTAGCACTTTTATTGTATCTCGTGTTTTAATTTGGTGTTTAAATTTGATGTTAGTACCTCAGTGCTGTTGTTCTAGTATTACTTAATGATTAATGTGTATTATACCTAATTTTAACTGTGGCATTATAGTATTATTTAATATGTAATGTATTTTATACTTATTTTAACTGACTTGTGTAAGTGCTATGTACATCCACACCAATAAATTATTAATTAATTGATTGACTTCACAGACGACACTTTATAAAACCCTTACGCCAATAAACTATTAAAAATGTTTGCTATAATCCTTGTGTATTTAAAATATTATTTTTTTTCATATTCTAGTGCATTAATGCTTTTAATTAAAGATTCCATGAGTCTGTCCCGATTTCTATTCGTTGCGCTCACTTTAAACCTTCGAATTCTTATTGGTTAAGAAAGCTTCTAGCCAGTAACTAATTTAATTCATATTTTATTATAGTTTTTATCTAATCAAAGAAAATTCCTTAAAAAAATTAACTTAACAATACCACACGACGCGCTCCATACAATTTAAACGCCATAAAAAAAACGTTAAGAGTAAGGTTGCTTTTTAATAGAATAATTTAATTAAAAATGGCAGAATTAAAATAGTTAAAACGTTTTATAAATACCATTTTTTTCAGGCCTTAAAATTAACACTAGTACTAAATTTTTATGAAATACAATAAGAAATAAGAATTTTGAATAGTTACACATATATTTTTTTCGGATATTATACATAATGTCATGTACATGTCATCTCATGCACACGAGTCTGTACATTTAAACACTACTAAATCTCCCAATAGTGTTTTATTTTTTTTAACAGGTATTAAGGAATACTTTAATGTAACCCTAGGAACACAGCTTCTTTATAAATTTGAAAGACCGCAGTATGCAGAAATTTTGGAGGAATATCCAGACAAACCTATGTCAGAAATTTATGGTGCCATTCATCTCTTGAGGCTTTTTGTCAGGTAAAGATTGTGTTTGATAGCGCCAAAAAAGATACAAGAAAAACTTGTTACAAAAAACATATAATAAAAATCTGTATTTGGAACAGCAATTGATAATAAAAATATGTTTGTTACAAAGGAATAATATTGTACAGATTTAGTAAAATTGAAAATTCCAGAATTGACTAGCTTAAAGAAAAATGAGAAAAAGTGGAATTTTTACTAAGAAGTAAAATTTGATAAATGAGTCAAAAAATAAAAAAACAAGTTACTTTTCTCTTTAGCATTTAACCAAATTTTAACAATTTTTTTTACAGATTTCAGGAAAAAAATGTTGAATATGATAATGAAGAAAGAATAAATATCCTTTGTAAAAAACATGTTTATTTATTTAGCCGTTTTTGACACTTGCCGCATGACTGCTGTTATGGTGGCCAAATTGAAATATGTGAAATGAAATTAGGACACAACTGTTTAGAATTTAGTTTTTTAGGCTCTCTGTGCTTTTATCCTATTTTAAAGAAAATTAGAAACATTTACGAAATTGGGATTTTTGCGACATATTGTATTTATACATTGTAAGTTTTCGTCTTTAGAACTCATTACATTAACACCCAATAAATGATTATAAATAATCATAAATGAATTTATTTTGTTATCACTAATAAAATGAAAAAACATTAAAAATTGCTATGAAAGTGATGACATACTTGTTTCAATACCCTATATCTAAAAGCAAATACTTGTTAGCGGCACTTTCAGTACGTTGGTAAATTAAGAAAGTATTTAAATTCTAAACAGAGTGCCGCCCAAATATGTCAATATTTTTTTGAATATCAAAACGAAAAATTTAGCATTAAAAGAACGTAAACTACACTAGTAATTCTTATAAAAATTTAATAAACAAATTTAACAAAAGTAAAACATACAGAAAATTAAATAACAATCCTTTAAAACAAACAAATTTCAGGATTTTTTTTATCTATTCTTTAATTATTAATTTTTTTATTTATTTACGATTAAATTTTTAAAAAAATTAATCGTAAATTTGCCGCCCTAGGCTTCAGGCTACTCAGCCTTTGCGAAAATCCACCCCTGATCTTGTTAACATTAATCTTAACCTAAATAAAAATGTAGGAATTATATCCTGGGTGGTCAAAAAAGTTTTAAATTAAAGATAACTTCATTTTTCAATTCGGTAATTTTTAACTTTTTTCTATTTCAATAATGACAAATAAATTAGTTTCCATTTAAACTAAAATACTAGGTGCTACTAAAATGATTTCTAATAACGAAAACATAAATTATAATGTATGAATAGAATATGTTGCAAAAATCATAATTTCTTAAATGTTCATATTTTCTTTAAAATTTGGTAAATAAAAGTAAAACTAAATTCTAAAAAGTCTTTGTCTAATAACTTTTTTTATATCCTAACTCCAAACCTAATTTTTTAACATTTCAGATCATTTTTCAAATTAGCCACCACCATGTGGCAAGTGTCAAAATAATTTTTAAGTTATACAACATTGCACAATTAATTCCCGGAATCTTTTTTTCTTAAATACTTCAATAATAATTTTAAACAATTTTATTTCTTTTAAACTTTTTTGACCACCCTGTATATACAGAGTTGTTGATGGTTCGTTTATTTATTTATTTTTATTTTATTTATTTATTTATAAATACATACTTACAGAGTTACAAACTCCAAATAGTACAAAAATAAAAAATATTACTTTAGACCAATGTTAACATATATAACTGAAAGAAAAATACACAACTGTCATACTAGCTATTTCTAACTCTAGTCCTAAATGTCTCTAAACCATATGTAAACAAATCAATAGCCTGAAAGTTTTTATCATAGTTTTTCATTATTCGGTTTGCAAACGATTGATGTCCATAATTTGTTCTATGATACTGAGCTGACCTAGTGGTTTTCTAAGGTATCCGAAAACGTATTAAGCCCAGTAACTCACTAGAATTTATCATGCAATTTACTATTTTATATAAAAACACAGCATGTGCAACCTCTCTACGTTCTTAAAAACTTTCAAGACCAGCCAATTCAATCCTTACAGAATAGGGCACATTTTTATATCGGAATCTCAATTTGTATAATAAAAACTTTGTAAACCTATTTTGAACTCTCTTTAATTGTTCTATTTGGTATTAATAACAAGGACACCATACAACGGTATTATATTCCAAAATGATAAAACAATACAGTTATACAAAGACTTATTGGCTCTAATATCGTAGATGTTTGAACAGACTCGTCTTAAAAATCCCAACATTCTTAAGGCTATCAGAGAAATGCCATCAATATGCTTACTAAAATTTAAGTCATGGCTAAAAATTACTTCTAAATCATTAAAATTATTTACAGATTCTACGATTACATTTTTAATTGAATATACATTTATCACAGGACTTTAACATTTATAAAAACGCAGAACTTTACATTTATCGTGTTTATAGTGTACTCTTAAATATTTGAAGAAGTTCACAACACATAACATTTTTTCTGTAATCATGTAAATATACACTATATTTAAATGTAAAATTTTTGTTTAAAGGCTAAATATGCTTTAATTTCATCTATTCCATTATTTTTAGGTTAGGATCCATGTTAGCCTACACGCCACTTGACGAACGAAGTATTCAGATACTTCTTCAAAATATACAAGACTTTTTGAAGTATTTAATTAAAAATTTGGCCCAATTATTTAGTTTACACGATTATGTAAATGCTACACCCGAGTATCACAGGAAAGCACTATGATATATGGACAGTAATAGCAGCGAACTCTCTCAAAGTACCTTAAGTAGTAATAACGGATAGAAGAGGGGTTAAAATATAGATATATGGATGTTTTAGAAACATGTAGGTTTGACAAACCTATTGGTTTATAATGTTTATCTTTTCTTTAAACATTTAGCTAAACATTAAACGTTTATTTTCTAAAAGAAATTTCATACCTTTTTTAGGTTTTTTAGCAAAAAGTTGTGTTTTTCTCAAAAAGAAAATCTCATGTTTTAAAAATAGAAAATATATTCTTGAGTCTTGACTTTTATGTTTTTATTTCCATTCGTCAATATTTTAACTTTGACGGTCATTAAAAAATTCAAAACGACTTTTTAATTTCTGGAGATGGCTAAACGAAATTCCGCACGTTTACATAATGAATAAATATGCACGTCTTGACATATTAATTACTTTTGAAGCGGCGTTTTAACGGTAAATGATCCTAGCTATTTATTTTTCAACTGAATACTATTTTTTTATTTTAAGCATAAATATCATATACAGGTTTTCTTCTTGTATAAAAGTTCATAATTTTTCATCATCTATCGAACATCAAAAAGTAAAAAAAAATGAATAAGTTAAACTTTTTTTAAATGGAGCACTCTATATATTTTTATTTTTAAATGTAAGGGCTATTCATCCACTTTTCAAAAATATATAGTTTGCTGGCGTTTTGAAAATATTTAAGTTTTAAACTAAAAATTCAGATTATAGTAAAAATCAACATTGCATTGAAAAACAAATAGCTTATAATGAACTTGAGAAATCTAAAAAAATAAAAGTTTCAATGTAACTTCCACCATTGTCTCTGCAATGTTTTTTCTTAAATTACGATTGATCGCGTTAAAAACAAAATCGGACCGGTTCCTACTAAGTAACATTCATTTTCAATGTTTTGTCTTAGGATGTTTATATTTCCGGGCTTTTCATAATAATTTTTATTTTTTACGTAACCCCAAAAAAATAGATCCAGAGGGTTTAAATCTGGGCTATTGGGCGGCCGTCTAAGAGTGTCATACCTTCCTATCAAAAAACTATATTTCTCGTTAAGATACTAAGTTTAAAAAAACGTATGAACAAATTAAATTGTTTGTTTTATAAAGCAATGCAGATTTTTACTATCAATTGAATTTTTAATTTAAAACTTAAATATTCTCAAAACGACTGAAAAAAATGCTAGCAAACAATATATTTTTGAAAAAAAGATGGATAGACCTTTCATTCTAAATAAAAAAATACAGGGTGTTCCATTTAAAAAAGTTAACGTATTCATTTTTCTTAACTTTTTGATGTTCATTTATTTTTGTGTCGTTATGCTCAAAAGATAATAAATAAAAAACTATGAAACTTTTATATAAGAAGTTTTTTCTATCCTTTTAGGTATTGCTGTATGTTTGTGTCAAAATATAAATGAAAACCCTGTACATGATTTGACATATTCAAAAATGTACGTCTTTTTGATAACTGATACTATAATAGGTCACATACCAGAGTAATAACTTAAAATACTATTATATTAGAAGCAAAATTAGGTCTTCCATCTCCAGAAATAAAAACAGGATAAAATTTAAGACAAAAAAAGGAAACTATCTTTACCCGCTTTCTCTGCCTCACTAATCCAATGTCTCTATCTGTATACTGAGGGTTATCCTATCTGTCCTTTAGGTAGGTAGGTATGTTTAAAGTGAGTGGGTATAACACCCACCGCGACCGATCGGCCTATTGTGGCTCACACCCTTTTATATTTCTCCCACCAGGTTCAGACTTCTAATAAATCTGATGATCCTGTTGGGAGAGAGATCTTTCACCTCCCCCGGCAACAAGGTGTCATTGTCGAGGATTGCGAATCTTAGTCGGCCACTGCTGGACACGAACACAGTTTGTGTTCTGCCGATTCATCCCCCTCCATGCACATGCGGCACTCGGCGTCTTCCGCTAGGCCGATCTTGTGCATGTGGTATTTCAATCTGCAGTGTCCCGTGTACAGTCCCACTAAAGTTTTAAGGTGTACCCTTGATTGCTCCAGTAGTTTGACAGTACATTGTTGGTTCGGTGGGCTTATAAAGGCATTCGAGTGTCTGAGACCTGGAAGTCAATTCCATAAGATATACCGATGACCGGTTCCGGCCCTGTGAATTTTGTCTCCCATTTTGATCAGCGCATCCTTGCAATTCCAGACGGTTTTCGAATTGCACCGGCTGGATTCAAGAGCCTTAAGAGCTGCTTGACTATCGGAGAATATTTGAACTGTCTTACGCGTGCAGTGCCGATCAACCAGCGATCTAGCACACATCTCAATAGCAAATACCTCCGCTTGAAATATGGTTGCGAGAGTGCCCAGGCTGAAGGAAAACTCTGCCCTTGGTCTCTGTCCATATATTCCAGCTCCAACACCGTCCTTGGTTTTGGAGCCGTCGGTGTACCAACAGATGTCAGCCCGGAGCAGGTCGGTCGTTTTTCGACTCCAGTCCTCCCCTTGTGGGTAGACTATACTGTAGGGCCGGTTGTAATTGGTTGCTGTAGGCATTATGTCTAAGGGTATTCCCAGTCTGTCACAGGTCAGGACATTCCTGAGGAGCTTTGTGTTCTCCATATGACACGCCTGCTGTAGGTTGCCCTCCTTGCCTCTCTCTCCAAGTAAATATGCAGAGGAGGCAGTCCCAGGAGGGCTTCCATGGCCGCCGTTGGAGTTGAGCGCAGCGCGCCCGTGATCATTTGGCAGGCCTGTCTCTGTAGGCTAGATAGCTTTGCTTGGGTCAGCCGCTGCTACCCCTTGCGCCACCATGCCACAGAGCCATACGTGATCATTGGTCTTATGACTGTCACGTATAGCCAATACATCTGTTTTGGTTGCATGCCATGGGATTTGCCACAGATCCTGCGGCATGTCCAGAAAGATAGACTCGCCTTACGGGTGACCTTTTCTAGATGCGAATTCCAGCTGAGAGTGCTATCTAGGATCAACCCTAGATATTTTGCTTCTTTTGCAAATGGTATTGTTTCACCTTGCAGAGTTGGTGGTCTCAAGTTATCCAGGTTTCTCTTTCGGGTGAAGGGGACAAAAATCTGTACTTTAATTAAAGTCTAGTACATATGTACATGTCCATGAAGCTGACCATTCTCTAACGTAGTATAACTGAAAGCAGGTACATATACTAAATTATATAGTTTTATGTTTTATTTATATTCGATTGCAGTATTAGCCATCCTAACATGATTTTAGTATAAAATATTTACCATTTTTTAACATTACTTTAGGAGCTATAGGGTCACAACCACTTCTAAATTCTTTCATAAGTAAAACGTACTTGGAGTTAATTAAAAACATCTCTCTACTAGAAATAGATACATTTTGAATAGTGAATTCAGGAAATCGACAATTCACTGTAATGAAGCAAGACAATATGTAAGTTTAAAAACTAATAAAAATATTTTACTTTACTTATTTTATCTAGTTTTATTAAAAGTTATTGTATTTTGTGAAATGGTATTTAAAAAAAAACGTATAAGTAACTTTATGGTTAGATAGACTACTGTTTTTTGGGTTGTTAGGCCGTCGTCGGTGAGTTGTTCTTCTTGACGTTTCACCAGCGCGAGTGGTTGGCATCTTCAGAAGGTAAGCTTCTCGGTTGATTGCTTGCGTACTACTGAACCACTACTGAACCCTGGCGTGGACGGAGCCCGTATTTATAGGTTTTGGTGGGCGGGGCCTTCTCTGTTTGCTCGGTGTTGTTACCTAGGTCTTGTTTACGATGTGGTGCAATTTTCGTATTTCGAGGAATTGGTACCCATGTTTTGTTTATTTTTATTGCTTCCTCTGTTTTGTTAAAGTTGTTTGTGTGTTCATTATTTCTATGGCTTCCCCGTTCAATCTAGCATGATATGATGAGGTAGTTGCGAGAACCTGGGTATCTTCGAATTTTATGCGGTGGTCTGTTTTTGTCAAAATATGTTCTGCTACAGCAGACTTTTCAATCTGTCCCAGGCGGCAGTTGGCTTTGTGCTCTTTTATTCTTGTGTTAATCGACCTTTTGGTTGTTCCTATGTACACACTGCCGCAGGTACACGGTATTCGATAAACTCCCGAACATGAAACAGGGTCCCTTTTGTCCTTGGTTGACCTTAGAAACTCTTTCACTTTCCTTGTCGGTTTAAAAATGGTTTTAATATTTTCCTTGTTTAGTAGGCGACCTATTCTGTCTGTTACCCTTGAAACATAGGGAAGGAAGTTGCATTGTCTTCCGTATCTCCTGCTCTGAATAACCATTAGCCATTAGTGCGTTTTTTAGGTGATTCAAGTCTCCGTCGTCGGACCCTCTTTCATGTTCGGGAGTTTATCGAATACCGTGTACCTGCGGCAGCGTGTACATAGGAACAACCAAAAGGTCGATTTACACAAGAATAAAAGAGCACAAAGTCAACTGCCGCCTTGGACAGATTGAAAAGTCTGCTGTAGCAGAACATACTTTGACAATAACAGATCACCACATAAAATTCGAAGATACCCAGGTTCTCGCAACTACCTCATCATATCATGCTAGATTGTACAGGGAAGCCATAGAAATACATAAACACACAAACAACTTTAACAAAACAGAGGAAGCAATAAAAATAAAACATGGGTAAAAATTCTTCGAAATACGAAAATTGCACCACATCGTAAACCAGACCCAAGGGTGGTAAACTTAACAAGGAGTGCTCGATTTTTAATATTTGTCCGCAGATATAGGTTATGTTTGGACGTCATCCGTTTGCCCAGAAGGTAAATTTATTTTATTAATTTTTGTTAAATACTCAACTTTTAAAAACTATTTTGGATATGAACTTACTATTAGAACTGTAATGTATAACATTTTAAAAATTAAGACTTTATACCACTTGTAAACAAAACAAACAGCAAACGGATTACGTCACAAATACCGAATTGACATTTAAGTTGCCGTATATGGGCTGAAATGGGATCGAGCACTCCTTGTTAAGTTTATTACCCTTGAACCAGACCTGGGTAACAACACCGAGACAACAGAGAAGGCCCCGCCCACCAAAACCTATAAATACGCGCTCCGTCCACAGGGTTCAGTAGTATGCAAGCAATCAACTGAGAAGCTTACCTTCTGAAGATGCCAACCACTCGCGCTGGCGAAACGTCAAGTAGAACAACTCACCGACGGCGGCCTAACAACCCAAAAAACAGTAGTCTATCTGATGATGGCCGCGAAAGCCTTACACAGTTTAATTTTATGGTTGATGTTAAATTAGAATCATTAAAAAATATACATATTTGAATAGATACTTTTGCATTTCAAATTTAATATTCACTCTCTTTGTATCTCAATCGGATTACGACAGTAAGTGAATGTTTTGAAGGTATAATAGATTTTTATAATAATCAGAATACATTGCAATAGTACCGAATTAAACTACTCATTTGTGGCTGGTTTTTGGATGAACCCCATACCAAAAATGGACACAGGTCATGTGCAGTTTCCATACTTGGTTAACCAATCAGTTAAATACGGTCATTTTGGTTGAAAGATATATGCATGTTATACACTCTGGTTTGTATTTTGCGCATATTGCGGGTTACCATTATAGACGCAACGCAAATCCTAACTAAGGATGGAAACGGTACTAACCTAAGTGTCATCGCGCCCTTTACAGTTTGAAATGTGCCATTATTGAATTTGACCAAAAGAAATGACTGGAGGGTTACAAAATATAAATGATTGATGTTATTAAACAGCAACAAAACTTAGAGTGGCTAAAAGTCTCCAAATGTTTGGAAAAATAATTTTTTTTAATCTGAAGGGTTTGAAAATGTAAAGAAAACTTGTATTTTTGAACTCGAAAAGTTTACTAATATATATATTCTGAAATACTTTGAGGTTGAAAAGACCAGGATCACCATCACTGTTACAAAAATGGCCCTTAAATTGCACTCAATTAAGATAGCGATAGTGTTCCATGGGACCGTTTTTAAACCAATAACCTCTTTGTTCTCAAGGTCATTGGTTCACACGCATACTCCCTGCTACACCGGCGCCTCTTTATTTAATGCTATTTATTACTTTAAAAGCTCCTTTTCGATTTTGATTCGCTTTGTTATTAGTACAATAAATGAAGGGTCAAAGCTGTAAATAAATCTGTACAGTTTTCCCTTGTGGCTCAATTTTTAGGTCTTCGGGGATGCTTTCGAGCGAAAAAACGTTTATCAACATTAACAGGTGGGAAAGGGCTGAAAATGGCCCCTCAAGGCCCGAAAAATGGATTTCCCGCTAATATCTGCCAAAATATGCGAATTGGAGAATTTTTGCTTAGACAAAAAATGAAGATTGCTATGAAATTTACAAAAATGGTCCCTATAATTTTTTTCGAAAAATCGATAGTTTTCGAGATAACTGGACCCAAAAGTCCCTTCATTTTAGCTGCCGCTCTACCGCTAGAATGCCGCTATCCTTATGGATTCATTTATAAGCGGGCGCACGAATTGTTCCATTACTCGGGCAATAATGTACATTTTTTAATCATTCAAAGTTCATCGGAATGTGAAAATCCGTACCTATCATTGCATATATGAGTTTGGGTCCATTCTGATTTTTTTAGAATAATGAAAAAAGCGGTCAAATTTTGTTTTCACAATATTTTGAGACTATTTTATTAAATTATTGATATTTTTTGAAAAAATGGTTTGTTATTAACATTTCTTTTTTATAATGAGACCTTAGCAAGTGTTCAATGATCCCAGAAAATTTTCTTCACCATCTTTCTTGCGTTTTGATAAAAAAATGTTTTGCACATCTGCATTTTTTAGCCATTTAGCCACATCTATCCAGTGTGGAATGTTATGAATTTTTCTATGGCCGTTTTTGCGAAAAATATTGGTGTTGCGATAAAAATGGTAAGGACCATTTTTGTAGTTTTTGAGGTGATCTGCATTTTTTGTCTAAACAAAAATTTTCTAATTCGCACATTGTGGCAGATATTCGCGGGAAACTCATTTTTGGTACTGGGTCACACTGGATAGATGTGGTAGTAGTAGTTTCTTACTAAAAAATGCAGATGAGCAAAACAATTTTTTATCAAAACGCAAGAAAGATTGTGAAGGAAATTTTCTGGGATCATTGAACACTTGTTAAGGTCTCATTTTAAAAAAGAAATGTTATTAACAAACAATTTTTTTAGAAAATATGAATAAATTAATGAGATACTCTCAAAATATTGTGAAAAAAAAACTGACCGCTTTTTTCAATATTCTAGAAAAATCAGAATGGACCCAAACTCATATGCAATGATAGGTACGGGTTTTCCTATTTCGATGAACTTTGAATGATTAAAAAATGTACATTATTGCCCGAGTAATGGAACAATTCGTCCGCCCGCTTATAAGTGAATCCATGAAGATAGCGGCATTCTAGGGGTAGAGCGGCAGCTGAAATGAGGGGACTTTTGGGTCCCGTTATCTCGAAAACTATCGATTTTCGAAAAAAATTATAAGGACCATTTTTGTAGATTTCAAGGCAATCTTCATTTTTTGTCTAAACAAAAATGCCTCAATTCGCATATTTTGGCAGATATTAGCGGGAAACGCTTTTTTCGGGCCTTGAGGGGCCATTTTCAGCCCTTTCCCACCTGTTAATTTTGATAAACTTTTTTTCGCTCGAAAGCATCCGCGAAGACCTAAGAATTGCGCCACAAATAAAAACTGTACAGATTTATTTACAGCTTTGGGTACTTTCAGGTCTTCAGTTATTGGACTATGTAGTCAAAATACATGCCCTAAGGAATATCCACAATTTTATTGATTGGTGTAAGTATATTGGAACACGAATAAAAACAATTACTAAAATATTTTTTCATTTTTTTGGGCCAACTTGTAGAAATGTCAAAAAAATCTATATTTTTTGAAGAGTTCTTAAAAGACTGGCGACATTTGGCTAATAAAGGTAAACCTTCGAGCATACACCTACTAGAGTCAAGTCAATTTACTGGTCTAGAATTATATGAATTAAAAACACAAATAAATATACCTCAACTTTAATTTCTAAATAATAATCATACTCATTTAAATTTCTAGGCAATATTGTAAAATTTAAGGATTTAGAAGGAAAATGTTTTATTTTAGGTAATTTTTAAAAAACCAGGGGGTCGACGGACACCCCCTGACCCCCCCCTGCCGGCGGCCCTGAGTGCGAACAAGCATGAGAGGGAAAAAGAAGAATCACAGTATTACTTTTCTCTCGTTCCAACGTGCTAATTGGTCGATGAGAAGGTACTTAGTCAAGTACTCACGTACACACCTTGCCCATGTAATGTTAACCGGTCCCACCAAAAACGCTTGTGTAAAATAAGGGCCAAGTCACTATCTAAAAATCTCGGCCTTTTGAAGTACAGAAATCTAAAATTAAAGCAAGTTTTTTTTTGACTCTGCAATTTTTTTACTGATCTGTCTGTAATGAATAATGTTTTTCTTTTTTTGTTGATACATACAGTTTTTTTTGTTATTACATACATATAAGTAAAAAACTTGCCAAGTCAAAAAAAATTGGTCCTATTTTAAATGTCAGTACTTTAATAGGCCAAGATTTTTGGATAGGAAATTGGCTCCTTTTAACGTAAGTGTTTTTGCTAAAATCTCTTTTTTCTTAGTTCAATAAATGCCTGCAGTTAAATTCTAAGACAATTATGACCTCAGAAACTCAGGTTCAATCAGATTGCAAACTTCTAAAATACCCCCTAAATATACGATATTACCGGCTCTGTTTCAGGGCGTTCTGGCTAAATATAGGTGCAATTTTAAAAAATTTCCTTTTAATTGTGACGTAAGACTTACTTGCATACCAAATTTCAAGTTTCTTTTTTCTCGGAAAGTGCCCCATAATTTTGATAAGTCAATGCGTCAGTCGGTCAATATTAAAATGGGTGGTTTTGAAAATCAAATATTTCAGAAACTACTTGACATAACTTTCTTAATTTCTTACCGGTATTTATATTAATTCTCACACCTTTATGTAAAAGGATAAGAAAGTTATAATAAGAGTAAAAATATGCTTAAACCTTTGATGTAATAAACACACTGGAATGTCAGACGGGAACCTGGCCTAGTGTGCCTAGATACATGGCATGCCAAACTCAGTGGCCTACTTACTTACTTACTTACTTCACGTTCTTTATTGAATTACTATAATATAATACAATAATTCAAAAGGCTATCGACCGTGGTCCTTCCGCCTTTGTAATTAAAACATATAGACTTTACTTTCATATACGCAATTAAAATTTCGATAAAATTGATAAAATATAATACACACATTTGATATAAACAAACAATCAAATTTAAACGAAAAACAATTACTAAATGTCCCTGGTCTGTAGTTTTTCCCATAGGGTGGATTGAGGATGTCTTGCACCTGGGAGAGCATCTGGATTGCGTTCTAGGCAGTATGGAGTGAGTAGGTTGATGTTATTTTCATTTGCAGCGAAACTGTTAGCTAATCTTTGTAGTCTTTCCTCAATTGTTTCTATATTGCACAGCTCATAAAGAAGAGTATTAGATGGATTGTGAAGTCTGTTGTTAGGGTGACGAATCTTGGTAATTTTTCTCAGGGCTGTTGTCTCGGCAACCTTTAAATTTCTCAGTGCTGGTGGTTTCCTATATTATTTTATTTTATGTGAAATAATTTAGGTTAGTTTTGTATATCAGAAACTACCTGTTTGCTATGGCCATAGGCTAGTAAATGGTTGGAGACAGAAATAATGTAAATATTTTTTTTTAAATGAAATATTTTATATTTACAAACTAACAAACATACATCTAAATTATTAATTACTATATCTTATTACATACTACGTATCTTCTTCTTCTCTCGATATATGCACATTGTTTGAACTAAAAAGAAAATATAAATTATAGTTAAATAAATGAAAACCAGCACTAAGCAACTAAAAATACCTAGAAGAGATATATTCTCTATAAAACCTTGTCATTTAACAACCTTTCACCTGACAAATTAGTTACCTAAAATCAAACTGCATCTCAAAAAAATATTGTAATTTACTCGGCCATTAATTGGCAATTAACGATCTCAATCCTTAAAGCACTCATTACACTCGCGAGTTAAATGGTCTTGATCATAATTCGCCCTTTTTGTTAATTAGCTATAAAATTGTGGCATATTTTTAATGTTGGTTTTAATTTTTACCAAACCTATTAAAGGTCCATTAAATGAAATTAGAGTTCAAAATCAAATAAATTAGCATAATAGTCTGCAGTAAACATTGGATATTTGATAAATTTGTGGGAATATATAATCTTATTAAAATTGTTGTACATGCACATAAAATCTAAGGTGAGCAAAAATATACAGTAGAACTCCGATTATCCGTGCTCCACAGGACCGGACGATGCACGGATAATCCGAATATATATATATATATATATATATATATATATATATATATATATATATATATATATATATATATATATATATATATATATTATTATAAAAAAAAAAAAAAAACATATTTATGTACACACCAATAAGATAACAGAAAAAAATGGATCTCATAACTTTAAATTAACTTTCAAATTGCATAAAAAAATACATAACAGAATAAAAAACAGAATTCTACAGAAGTGAACTTTTATACATACTTACTTAATTAGAAAAATAAAATTTCTTAACTTGCATTTACATAAGGCGGATATATATTATAGGTAGCTATGCTTTTGAAAAAAAGTTGTATTCTGTGCAAGTTCAAAATGTTGACAAGGTCCGAAGATTGGAAGTGAAAATTGGAATTGTATGGAAAAGCCTTGGCAGTGTCTCAGATCTCTGTCTGCCTATTTTTTGATAATGCCACTAACTTTTCTGTTTAACTTATGTATTGAACAAGGTGTGTTTCCAGATAAATTTAAGGTTAGTAAAGTGATCCCCATTTTTAAAAAGGGTGAAAGGGAAGATCCAGCAAATCATCGTCCCATTTCTATAATACCGATCTTTGGAAAAATATTTGAAATTATCCTTAAGCTCAGACTTGTAAAATATTTGAGTAAGCATAAAATTATTAACCCCGGTCAGTATGGTTTCACAACTGGCAAATCTACCATTCAGGCCGTTTCTGAAGTGATTAGTAATGCGGTTGGGGGCTTTGAGGAGGGAAAACTTACGGGGGTGACACTGTGTGACCTCAGCAAAGCCTTCGATTGTATCGATCATGAGAGATTGCTTAACAAGATGGAAAGCTACTACGGTATTAGGGGTGTTGTGCTTGATCTCTTTGGATCATATCTCTCAAACCAAACTCAGTATGTCGAACAGGAGAATGATGTGTCTACTATTACAAGGGTGAAGTATGGAGTACCATAGGGATTAATCTTGGGACCCATCCTGTTTAACTACATTAACGATCTGTACTATTATCTTATGCCACATCGATGTCTGCTGTATGCTGACGATACAAGTTTGATTGCGTCAGCTGGCGATGCCCAGACGCTACAGAATAGCATGTCTTCTCTTGAGCAAAAGACGAAGGGTTGGTTTGATTTAAATAAGTTAAGTATGAACAGGGAAAAAACCCAAAGAATTTTCATTTCAAGCAATCCAAGGTGCACTTCGGGTGACTGTGTCAGGTTATTGGGCATAACATTGGATGATGGCCTTACATGGCGGGGACATGTTGATCGGGTGTGTCGCAGGCTTTCGTCGTCTCTTTTTCTTCTGAGGAGGCTGGGAACGTTTGTAAGCACCGCCTGTCTGATGAGTTTATACTTTGCTTTTTTTTTATTCCCACATATCCTATGAAACTCTCCTATGGGGAAATAGTAGCCAAGCACTTAGAGTGTTTATTTTACAAAAGAAAGCTGTTCGCATATTGGCTAATGTGGGTTTTAGAGATCATTGTCGACCATTATTCATTCGTCTAAAACAACTGACGGTCCCCTGCATCTATATTTTTCAAAGCCTACTTGAGATTCACAAGAAAAGACATATACTTGAGCAGAATTCAGATGTACATAATTATAATACTAGAAGTGCAGATCACCTGAGATTGCAGAGGTTTATTCATAATTTATTCATAATTTATTCATAATTTTACATATTTTATATATATTACAATTTAGTTTTAGTACTAATTCTATGGTAAAACCAAAGTCTTTTTTTTTTTTTTTTTTTATACGGCCCGCTGAATTAACAGCTGTATGTGCCTAAAACAAATTAAATAAAGGTATTTTACTATGAGATTCTTAAAAAAAAAAAATATATTAAAAAAATACATACATAATCCCCCCACACACACACACACACACACACATACAGACACTTACATATGTTACATAAAGTCCCAAAAAGCATTAGAGATTTGGATTAAATTCCAAAAAAAATATTAATAAAATCTCCTTTCTTAAAAATATATATGCTCTACATTCTTTTTAAATTTTTTTTTTTTGGATTATTCTAATGCCACCCCGGGAACAAGTTAAAAATTTTGGACCGAGATATGTCAAATATCTTTGATTTATATCTTTATGGCAATTGGTTTTGAAGGTTCCTTTGAGTTTTATTTCTGGTTTCATTTGATGATCTACATTTTTTTTAATTTTGTTTTCTTTGTGGATATGGGAAAATGCATCTAGAATATACAAGGATCTTACATTAAATATTTCTTCATTGTATAACAGATATGTAGGATATCGTTTCTTTTTTTTATATATAATTTTTAAAAAAAATTCTGTACAACATTCAATTGTTTTAAGGCACTATTGTACAGACCACCCCAAACTATAATAAATCTAATCAAAGACTCAACCAGTGCCTTGTATATCATCAACAGCGGGTTTTTGAAAACATTTCAAAAAGATAAAATTTGTGTATTAGTTTTCTTTATTATTTTTTAATTTAAAAAATATGTTCGTCCCATTTTAAGTGTCTATCAATCATTATGCCCAAATATTTTGTACTTGAGACCCTTTAATGGGTTTTTCAAAATTCTCCACAGTGATACTGGAAAAATTGGGGCGACCAGCTGATGTTATGGAAAAGGCTATGTAATTTGTTTACTCAAATTTTGTGTCAGTTTGTTATAGTCCAACCAGTTTTTAACTGGTTTAAATTGCAAAGGTCAATAAACAATTCTCTTAATGTTAAACTATATAATAAACTTAATCCAGAAACAAGAAACCTGCCTATGAAAAAATTTGAATTCACTACCAAACAGTATTTGATACAACACGCATTTTATAGCATTGATGAATACATGACAACACCACTTAACATTTAATTACTAAACATTTAATTACTATTTTATTATGTAATTGTCATGTTGGTTTAAAGTGTGTTATTGTTACTATTATCATTATCTTTAGTATATTATTTTGGGAACACTATGTTTTCTATGTAAATTGTTCTGGTTTATATTATTACTCTGATCTGTTTAATTAAACTTAATTTTATTCAATTGACGTATGTAAAACCTTTGGTTAACACAATAAAGATTTATTCCATAAGGCGGATATATATTATAGGTAGCTATGCTTTTGAAAAAAAGTTGTATTCTGCGCAAGTTCAAAATGTTGACAAGGTCCGAAGATTGGAAGTGAAAATTGGAATTGTATGGAAAAGCCTTGGGAGTGTCTCAGATCTCGTTGCTCAAAATATTTGCGTTACAAACTAATGCAGTTAGTTCAGTTATGATTGTTTCGTCATCAAGTAATTATTGCATATACGGTTTTCTCCTATCTTTGGATTATATGGCAAAAGTTTTATATAGTCGTATTCTAGTGTCCTTAGGGATTGCAAATATACTACCGGAGAAGAGAAATTATGTGTTTTAATATTTTTTATTTTAATTTGAAAATTTAAAATTACCATTGATTTTCTCCATATAATGCGAAAACTCCCCTTTGTGACAAGTAACGTCAGGGTGCAGTGTTGCCAAATCGGGGTCTTTTCGAATACATCCCCGCATTCTCACGTCTGAAATGTAATTGGGGAAAATAAAAAGCCGCTTTAACTAACCAGATTTAACCATGACCTACTTTTTACACAAATTCAAAAGCCTTTAGTCGGCCATGGTTAGTTTTGGTTAGTTGCGGTTAGCCCCCTTTTATTTTTCCCAATTATATTTCAGACTGAACAGGAATATCAAAATTTGATGGCCGAAAATTATTAAGTCCGGCAACACTGTTGATACTTACTTTGAATTTGACAATAGCTGTTTTCTGGTTCGGTAAATTACTGTTCTAGAACCGTCCGGCGCTTGCGCAGTTCAAAATTGCATGTTCGGGTTTTAAAGAACTGTTCTCGGACTTTTTAATTCTGAGTTCGCGTTTTTCTAGGACTACATTGGGACAGTTCTAGAACCGTCCGTATCGGTGGATTATGATTGCGTTCGAGTTTTTCAAATGTCTGATAATCCTGGAACTGTCAGAGAACGATTTAAAGTATTGAGCTACCGCGCATACAGTTCTGGGCAGTTCTCGGATAGTTCAAGAATCGTTCGTAAAACGAAACCCGAAAAAGCTAATGTAGAAAGAATTTGTTATCAGATATTAGATTTATTTTTAACCTATATTTTTAAAATTTAAATTAAAAGTTGTTTTTCCCGATTTTCTGCATATTTTGTCAATAGATTTCTGTTTCTGTGTGTCATGTTTTAGTAAATAATTATCAATTTATACGTTTTTACCTCGCCCAGCACTCCAATTCACTCCAAGATCCTGTAAGTTTATTTGGTTGAAAAAACAAAAATTAAACACAATTTCTCTTCTCCGGTAGTATATTTGCTATCCCAGAGGATACTTAAATGTAATTTTATTAAAAAAAATTCATAAAATCCAAAAATAGCAGAAAACCGTATATGCAATTGTTTTATCCTTCATCATCTGATTCAATGATGCTTTCATTTTTCTCTGGCGTCATTATTTTGTAAAAAGCTCTTTTAAAAGTCATTTCTTTCACTCCATTCCAAGCTTTGTCACTGTAAAAATTGTATCTTTGATCGTGAACGAATTTTCAAAACTTTTCGATAGGGGCAATTTTTCAATAATGGGCATGCACGGATAATCCGCAGCCCGGATAAACCGCGCACAGATAATCAGGGCTCTACTGTAGAAGCAACAAACCAATAATCATTTTTATGTACAAAAAAATACTTACCAAAGGGATCAAAACGAATAATTTCTAGTTTATCTGCTAATCTGGGTCTAATTTTGTTAAATTTGTGCCCACTTACTATGCTTTCAAGCTGCACCATTATATCCCTAAAATAAAATGGTTATGATTTTTTTAGTAAATAGGACTAAAACTCTTACTTGCTCTTTACTCTTTTCAGTAAAATATTTGTAATGAACATTGTAAAAGTATTAAACTATTTAAAATTGTACTTAGTAAAATTTTATTTCATTCAGACATAACCTTATTTTTTGAGCTATTTTTGTAGATAGCGATAGCGCTCTTCTTAGCCTAAGTACAAAATTATCTTTAAATTTGGCAACAGCCGGCTAGGGCTTAGTAGTAGTTTAAATAAACAACAAATTGCTCTAATAACATCATTATCTAGCTTATATTTTCTCTTTTAAACATTAAAGAGGAATTTATACAAATAGAAAAACTCAATAATAATAATTTCTCCTTATTTTATTAGATCGGTAATCATCGGACCTTTATAAAGTCATCGTTGAATGTATTTCTATCCTGTTTTAGCTATAATAAAAACTAATGTATACAAATATACTACACCCATGTTAGTTTTATTAATATATGTACAATAAAAGCGCTGACGCGTACCGACTTATTTTTTTAAATAATCTATGTATGAAAATTATTATGGTAATTGTCTCGAGAGTTGCCTCCACTCCGATTTTGACCAAATTTGGTATATGGGGGTTTTTTGGGGCGCTGATCACAAATCTAAAAACCTTTTTCACGTTTTGTTTTCGAGATATTCATTATCAAAGTTGAAAATCAAACAAACTTTATTTTCACTATATTGCCCCTTCTTTTTGCACACAATTTATCATTTTTACACTAAATTGGCACCAATAACACTGAAAAAAAATGTTTTTTTTTAAATTTATTTTCACCTTTTTTCCATTAAATTGTAAAGTTTTAACGTCAAAGGCCGCCGCCATATTTGCTGATAAAATCCCTAGTGTATACATGGTTGCAGCCTAAGCGCCGTTTGAAAGTGGAGGTTTGCAATTAAATGGAAAAAAGGTGTAAAACAAATATAAAGACAAGTTTTTAGAAGGTGTTTATAAAATATTGTATGCCAATTTAGTGTATAAATCAAAAATTCTCTGCAAAAAGAATAGTCAAAATAAGGTTAGTTTGATTTTCAACTTTGATGATAAATATCTCGAAAACGAAACGCCAAAAAAAATTGTTTTTAGATTCGTGATCAACGCCCCAAAAAACCCCCGTATATCAAATTTGGTAAGTATTTTTAGTGTTTGCTGAGTGGTATATTTTTGTTTAACACACAAGAAAGCCCACCTTCGGCAATGTTGCCTTTTTATTTTAATTTCTTGAAGATCAGCCTGTGTACATAATTGCTTGAATTTGTATATGTGGTTATCTAACCCAGGAAGAAACTCAACGTCATCTTAAAAATTAACCTAAAATTCTAAATTTTAAAAGATTGTTTTTATGTTTTTACTTTTTAAACTAAATCTACAATGGTAAGTATACTATAGATTTTGTTTATATGTATTACATAAAACTGACTTTAATTTTAGTCTGCCATATTCAATTTGCAAAGCTTATTGACTGTTGTTTTGTTGGTGATTTGTACCTGTGCTTACTTGAAGTCATTTTTTCCTAGATTGCTGGACAAAAGCAGAACTGGGTAAGTATTATAATACTTTTAAGACATAAACTCACCAAAAAATTTGTCGTAAATGTTATTTGCAAATATTTGTAAATGCTTTTTAAACATCTACAAAATGTATGTGCTCATCGGCAAACATCTCATTTGTAAACTCATTTGTCGGAGTTTGTGAGCGTTCCGCACAGTTATTAAATAAGATTAAATTAGCAATGTCTTTGATAATTAGAAACATACCTGCTGTATGTGCTGCATCTTTTATAATTCTCTCTTTCTGAAGGAAGTGGTCAACAAATTCAATTTTGTTTTTACAATTTCACTGGTGGTATTTAGTTTTAAAGCAATTTCATTTAAAGCATCTTGTTTTTTAGTTTTTAAGTGATAAAAGCGGTGTTTTGGATCCTAGAATTCAGGCTTTTAGTTGTATAAGTGTATCAGTTCCAAACATCACTCATGGTCCCACGACTCCATGGAAATTTAAATAGCAAGCGAATAGGCACAATAACAAACGTAAACCAGTAGTAAATCTCTTTTTCTAGTAAAATTTTAATAAAGCATTACGGCCGTAGACGAACCGTCCACACCAAAACTAATTCACAAATTGAAACAAACACAAGTCACGACAAATTCTTTTGATCTTACCGACTTCGCACGGAACCCCACAAATTTCGGCAAACACACGCAAATACTTACAAGCATTTGGTGTCGGTTCTTTAGGTATTTATCTTATTACATTTTTTTTAAACCCCACATTTTGTGTTTAAAAATAAACATCTTATATAGTTTGTGCTCTATTAAAGATGAACACCATTGTTAATTTCGCTCTGTATATCCATTCAGATGCTCCACTGCAGATGTACATATAGTTTTAAAAATTTTAGTTATAGCTTAAAAAATATCTGTTTATGAAAATGCATTCCTTTCAGCATTTTGAAGACCTGTTGGAAGTGTGCCAGGATAGGAGAACGGAAATCCCCATGGGTTGCAGTGGCGTGTCTAACGATGGCATTTTCAATACTTTTTATTAAGTAGTTATCATTAAATCTTTTACTATTTTGTATGTAGGTATATTAAATATATAAAATCTAGTTTAAGTTTTTCAGTGTTAATAAACATAAGATTTATTTTAATGTATTGTTCTGGCATTTCCTTTATTCATTATGGTGGCTAGTTTTCCTGCCAACTTATAAAATTGATGTGTCTCTGCCTTTACTGTAAAGGTGCTATTAATGTACTGTTGCCGCTGCTGTTTATAAATTTAGTTTCTTAACTTGATGTTGACAATCCTAACATTTTATTAAGGGTTTGACTGTCACTGTCAATACTGTCACTTTTGTTGAAGTTTACAAACTCTTTGGTTTATGTTTATTAAAAATTATTTAAACTTCTGAAAATGAAGCCTGAAAATTTTAAATGTTACTTTGTGCTTAGACTCATTTTATATATTACTGCTGTTAATATTTATATGAATAGCGCATGGCCAACATGTGACTCAAAAAAGCAATCTTACTGGTGGATCTTGAATGTCAGAATATATAATATATAAGTTATTTCATCAGTGTCAAAAGATAAAACTTAGCAGAGTTTGAACAACATGGAACAGCACCTGTACTGTGAACGGCACACGGAGCATCGTTTATGAATGGGTACATTAAACGCCACAAGTTTAACTTGCCAATGGAAACATCAGAGGCAGCAGGACCAAAAACATTAGGGTTATAAATTGACCTAGAGCATAATTTAAAAAAAATATAATATATGTATAACTTATTTCAACCTTTTCAGAAGCCCTAATGTTCGGAAATCAAAAGGATACTGCATACACGTGCAATTAATTGTTAATCTCCTGCGATATGAGGGACTTACAAAAGCAGTTTGTTTCTGCCTTTAGAATATTTACATAGCACGGGGTTTTAAAAAATATAAGTAGGTATTGCATAATTAAAAAAATATTTACCGGGTATATGGGATGGATAAATATATTTTTAATTTATTGGGTGATTCACTGGGCTTGGATTTTGTTTTTCACTTTGTTGACGACACTTCATGTGTTGTAGTTGAGCCCAACATACCACCTGCCTCAAATAAATCCAGTAAAATAGTATTAAAAATGAATACTTGGTGCAATAATAATTGTTTGGAACTCAATACTAAAAATCCTGTAAAGTAAGTTATAAAAACCAATATCAGTCAATATACATTAACTGAACAGATAAAAGAATCCCTCAGGTGAATAAAACAAAGTTTTGGGTGTAACAATGGACCAGTAGTTATCATGGAAGGAGCATATAGATGACATAGTAAAAAAGATGTTTTGTCATATGAATATACATATGACAAAACGTCATAAAAAAGTAAAAAAAGCTATCAGAATTTCCTAAGTTTTTAGATCAACAATTTCTTAAAATTTAATTTTTTGTTTTAGTTTCTATCTTGACAACGGTGGCCGACATGCCACCGAAACGTAGATTAATATTTGTGATTTTTTGGGTTTTTTGGGGGGTTTCCTTCTTTTTTGTTGCAGGCGATCTGCAAGTTCATAGGGGTCAATAGGGCGAGACAAGATCAGCTCGTATACCCCGGGACCTGGACCGAAGAGGTCCCATTTTCCAAAAAGTAGTAAGGCGAGTATCCCAAATAAAACAAATTAAAACATGAATCCGCCACAAAACTATAGAACATATGTTGTAATGTTTCACTTTGAAACCCATGACATATACAGCATTATTATTATTATTATTATTATATAGAAATAATGTTTTTTAAATGGTATTAGTTTTAATAAACAAAAAGTAATACATTGTAAGTCTGTAGAAATGGTATTAAATATAATTAAGCAAACTTTTGTCTAGGTACATATTCAGAATGTATATTGCTATATTTCTTTAAGTTATCCATATATTACCTTTGACATATTATGAAACTTATTTCAAGGAATACTTAATATCAAGAGTAGATTTTAAAACATACATTTTTAAGATGTCAGAATTAGAAATAAAACAGTGTTTGGTATGCTATATACATATTCACTTTCCTAGGTTTTAACAAAATATTGTATTTAAACTTAAAACAAATGGTTTTTTCTTCACTTTGACCGTATATGGGAATAAAAACCCTTGTCCTCTGATATCTGAAAATGTGGGCTGCAATTAAAAATATTTTACTTTCTACTATATGTTGGTAATCAGAAGTGTAAAAAAACTTTTTATAAGAATACTCCTCATATTAATTTTTATTAACGTAAGATTTTTCTTAATATAAAATAAAACTTAGCCTCTTTCGGACATCTAAAAAACCATTTATTACGTCCCCTTACTAAAAAACAAGTGTCTACGGACAGTGGCGTGTGCTTGAGGGGGAGAGGCCCAGGCCTCCCACTTTTTAAAGAAAATTAAACACTTAGGCAATAATTTAAAAGTAATAGTTTTTGAAGTCAGTGTATACCAGTGTCCACAGAGCAATACAACATAGACTTTAATTAAACTATATCTACAGTTGTCTAATACCGCGTGGTGTGCTAAAATTAGCCATGCCGGAGCGGTGAGTAGCGGCAAAGTTCCCATTCCAAAAATCATTCAGTTTAAGGGGAGAAGGGTATATCGTCTTCAATCAAGTTTTGGGTAACAAAAAATACACTTTTTTTAATTGGAAACCTACGGACATTTTATGTCGTAAATTAGGCTAACACAAGAAGTAATGATATTTTCAGTAATATTTATACATCTTGACATATACTTTGTAACAATAACATTGTGCTAATTTATTACGATATTTTGCTATCGATTTTTTTACGATATTGTTCCGCATTGTGGGCTGAATTAATTCCTTCCTTTGAATAGTTTGCGCGCTTCTCTCCCTCTTTTTTTTTTATTTGGTTCTAATTAAGCTTGGCAGTATATTATGGTTTAAAATACATAGAATCGACAAGATTTATAAGTGATTGAGATGTCCGTCATGATGGTGTCACTGTCCTTTCACCGCCATCATCATCGTCTGTCTGTCTGCAGAGCGCCGCTCTGGTTTTAAAAGGTGTGCCGGAGTGCCGCTCAGGCCCGGGGGGACAGGGGGACAAATCCCCCTGCGCCCTCGCCTTTCGGCGCCCTCACTCTAGTAAAAAAAATGAGAATTTTTGTGGTTGTTTATCTCTTATAACATAGACTTTTTTACCCAATTTTCAATAAAGAGTTTTTGAGTTGATTTTAATAACGAGAAAAACGTTGTTCTTATAAGGCATTTGTAATGAAGTTTTTAAGTTAGTTTTAGTTTTCAGCCTATTTGATTTGATACTAGTGCTGTATTTAAGGCTAATTAAAAGTGATATTTATTTAGCTTAATACTGAAGCTTATATAAAGTAGGTTACATGTTATAATATTTTATAACATGTAACGTATTAAATAAGACTGCTCAATAGCAGTATTTTTATCGATGTGGTTGTATCTTGGGTTAGTTACAAGTATTTTTATGAAAGCTCATTACACCGGCACACAACAAAAAATTAAGTGGTCTGTGCATTTGAATAGAATCCATTTATATGTATTTTGATGTGCTGAATCCAAATCCGAGGTCCGTTTGGCCCATACACCCTCAAAATGTTGAGTAAATTGCAAAAAACTGCTAAAAATGGCTCAAAATTGCGAAAAACTGCAGTTATGAAAATGAAGAAAAATGTTTTAAGCAAGATTAAGTATGTTTCTTATGTATTTCGATAAGCTACATCTAAATGCGAAGTCCGTCTGGCTGTACATACTCCAAATTTACATATACATGATCAATGTCAATAAAAAAAATCATAACTATAATTTTTCGCAATTTTTAGCAGTTTTTCGCAATCTACTCAAAATTTGGAGGGTGTACGGGCCAAACGCATTTCGGATTTAAATTCAGCGTATTGAAATACATAAGAAACATACTTGATCGAGTCCAATGAAAAAAATTTCGTTTCATAAATGTAATTTTTAGCCATTTTCAACGTTTTTCTGCAATTTACTTAAAATTTGAAGGGTGTACAGCCAAACATACTTCGGATTTAGATTCAGCGTATCGACATACATAAGAAACATACTTGATCAAGTTCAAAAAAAAAAATCGTTTTTATTGAACTCAACTGAAATTTTTAACCATATTTAGCAGTTTTTTGTAATAAACTCAAAATTTTAAGGGTGTATGGGCCCAACGGACCTCGCATTTGGATTCAGCACATCAAAATAGATATAGATGGATGGGTCTGGTCAAATACACAGACCACTTTTTTTTTGTGTGCCGGTGTTAATAAAGCTTTTTCTTTAAAACGTTAGGGTACACTAATGAAATAAGAATTGTCTTTGATTTAATTAAGTTCATCAGGGTATTATCTTACACTAGTTATAGTCACTTTTTATAATAGTTTAATATTTTAGTTTAATTTATTTTCCTACTTCATAATTAACAGTTTTTAACTTCAAAGGAAAATCTATTTTACCGTATATAACAGTTAATTTTTTGTTTGACATTTTCATAAATTTTGTACGTTTGCTTGGATTAAATAATTTATTGTTTTAAAATACGTTAAAATTTATTTGTTAACTACTTCAAATATTGAGGAAATAAACATTGCTTTTCAATATCTTTGATATAGCTTACTAGTAAGGCAAAGTAAAATCAATTTCCTTATTAGCCCGAGATGGGTTTAAAGGCTTAGACATGTTATCATGAGTCCAGAGCCGCGTCAAAGAATCAGCACACTACATGCGCTATTGGACTCCTATTCATGCTTACATTCTTCCGTCCGACCCGGGCCTTTCACCACACAAGAGCAACCACCAGCTCAGGCTTATAGCTGACTTGTCTGAAGACTTATATCTGTACATATATTTGTAAAAGACATGAAATGTAAATGGTATTACTAATAAAGCACTAGTTTGAGTCCGGCCCAGGCCGATTCTGCGATGTTATGGGCGCCCTCATCACTCCCTGTCCCGCGCCCTTTAGAGGCACCCAGCACGGGCCTGGTGCCGCTCCGGAGTGCTCCGGCTCGGCTACATTACTGCTTATACCACCTTATAGAAAATGTCATAACTCGAGCGAAAAACCTTTCAATCAAAAGTAGACCGAATTACGTATTTTAATTCGGTCTAATTTGCCTCAGTTGCCTCCCGTATAATTCTGAGAGCACACTATAGGCCGGCCAATTTTCAAGGGGGACACGTGGGACGGCGAAAGCGTTTCAGCAGATAGGCGGATTGCAGAAACTTGTTCTTTAAGTAGACTTTGCCTGTAGGTTAAAAATTGTAGGTGACGCCTGCACTGAACACAAAACAAATCCGAATTTAACAAAAAGTTATGTTCTGATCTAATACAGAGTGGTTCTAATGGATAAATTGGAATGTTTTTATGAAAAAATAGATTAATTTTATCAAACGCTACTGTAGAAATATAGGTAGGTCTGTCTCAAAGTATATCGTTATGGCTTTCACGGACCATACCCCAATAAACCTTTAACGATTTTATTACCTATTGTTATTGGGTAAACCCATTTGTTCATAAAGGCAGGGGTGGGCCAGGTATTTCTTAAGTATTAACCATTAGGCATATAAATATTTTTGGCTAATATTTTAGTGGCAGTGTTGAATAACCGTTTTTACTGTGCGTTTCGAAAAAGTCGTTTTACGAGAATATAACTATGTCGCGTCGAAATCATTTGTCATTAGATGCAAAACAGGTTGTGAAAAATGTGTATGAAACTTTAATCAGTAGAGGTCTAATTAAACAAGAAGCTTTAAAAGAAACCTGTCTACTTACAAAAACTCCAATATCATCGATAAGGAATATTATTATTAGTGAAGAATTGAACAAAAGAAAAAAACATAGTGATTTTCAATCTCACCGTATAGACAATAGTGATCAGGACCTAATAAGAAGGAAAATATATTGTCTTTATGAAAGCGGAGTTATTCCTACCTTGGATAAACTGAAAAAGAAGCTAGACGAAGACGAAACCAATATAAATATTAGCTGTGCCACCCTCCATAGAGTTGTTTGTAAAATGGGATTTAAATACCGCAAAATAGACAAAAGACAAGTAGTAATGGAGTCGCACAGATTACGCACTTGGAGATTTAATTACCTTCAAGAAATTAAAAGATATAGTTTGGAAAACAGATCCATAATTTACCTTGATGAAATATGGTTCGATACACACGACACAGTATCCAAAGGATGGGTTGATTCCAGTCAAAACTGTCAGACGAAAGCACCTTCAACTAAAGGAAAACGCATTACCATAATACACGCTGGTTCAGTAGACGGATTTGTCTCAAACTGCTTGCTGTTGTCTGCAAAGAATATTAAGGATTCTATCTTGGATTATCATGAGGATACAAGTGCAGAACTTTTTGAAAACTGGTTTCAAAATTATCTTTTAAAAAATATTCCAAACAACAGTGTTATTGTCATGGATAACGCAAGCTACCACAGCCGTCTGCTAGACAAAGCACCAGCTTCATCAAGTTCAAAAACTGAAATCCAGGAATATTTGTTAGAAAATGATATTTATTTTGAATTCAGTTACAAAAAACGCAACTTTTGGAAGTCCTAAATTCATATGCAATTAAAAAACAATATGTACGTAATAATTTGGCTGAACAGGCTGGGCATACCGTCTTACAGCTTCCGTAATGACGCATGATGGTCTGTAAGAACTCCTTAAGTGACCCGCCACAATAAAAAACGGCCAATTTAAATCTTCCCGCAAAAATAAAAAAAATTAGTAAATTCCCAATATCCTAAATTTTTCATTGATTTCAGAAAGCAAAATCTTGTTGGGAAAACTCTTGCAGAATAACAACCCACTGCATTATTAATCGCCAGTTATTATCCAGAACTAACCAATTTATGTCTTTTGCTTTTAAAACTTTGCTTAATACCTGAGATAACTCTATAAAATTGGACATAAAACTGGTAAACACAATCAAAAGTAGTGGTCCTAATACGCGTGTTTTCAAAAAAAAAACCTGTGTGCTGACTGTTAGCTTTTGAAAAAAAAAGACAACTACAATACATTCGTTAGTTTTACTGAAACTGACGAATGTATTGTAATTATTTCAGAAAAACATCAATAATTTATTGAATGAATTTTGTAATCGAAAATTTAAGATATAAGCTTATTTTGTAGATTTTTTAACATGTAAACAAATTAAAATTACAGTTACAGGGCTCTGGAAATGAATAACTCCTCGTCATTGGCAATACTTTTGCACATAAAATCGAGTAGTAAATAGAGAAAATCAACATTAAGAATGTGGATAGTGAAAGGTGTTGTAAAATGTGTTCACAGTTATCTGCAGACCCTTAGGACAGGCGTTTGGCCCTTACTTTCCAGTTCCAGAATGCCATGCTGATGAAAAATAAACCATTTAACCAGTGGCGTAGCGTGGACTAATCTAGACGTGGGCGAAGTAGCATCAGCGAAGCCCCTTTTTTTCAGTACTTACACCCAAAACCAATGTAATAAACCTACATTTTTGTGAATATAAAAGCAAATCCAGGACACATTTATGATAATGAAATAATATTGCGCGGTTATTTTAAAAAAGAGTATTTATTTTGTAATCTGTGTGGTCTAATCTTTATTAGAAAAATAATTTCCTCGGCATTTTGCTTTGCTGAAATCATTTAGTAAAGATTTGTAATTGATTTTTAAAGCTAAGTCTACTTCAATTAATAGTATTCCTAAAGCAGACAATCGGTCCTGCATCATACGATTTCTCAAGTAGTTTTTAATAATTTTTAACTTAAAAATCTTCTTTCTGTGATAGCTGTACTTACTGGCATAGTCAGCATAATTCTAATAGCAATAAAAAAATTGCGATAAATGTCTTGCAATTCATTCAATAAGATGATTGGCGTCTTTAATAGAGTCTGGTATATTAGGCACTAGAAGTTGTAGCTCTTTGTATAGTTCATATGATTCTATATCCTTGCTTTCTCCAGGTTGTAGTACTGTACCTAAGTCATTGCAATGTTCGCTATTTGTTAAGAATTTTAAATTATTTATTTCGTATGAGAATCCAAAATTGTGTCTTAAATTACTGCATCAATTATTTTAATAAAAAATCAATTCTGAATCTATTTCTAGCACAATCAGTAGACATATCTGCAGAGCCATTACTGAACATTATTTTTTTCCTGCGAACCCTTTTTCTCCCTATGAGTCGTGGAAATCTTATAACTGCTATTTTCTATGAACTTGCAAGCTTTTGCAGTACAATGTTTAACGAGCTTTCTTTTTTCGCCCACCGACGGGCTGTACGGGATCTGTCGGTCTCATATAAGTATTTTTTCGGCTTTGGCCCGAGGAGTTGACCAGTATAATTCCTAGGCCTTCAGACCTAGTGGACTGTCCCAATATTTGCTTCAGTAGTCCGCATTTACCAAACGGGGTGCCACTGCCTTATAGATTTACTGCAATAGTCCTGTGGTATAACTGGTTGCCTATCCACCCTTGTACAGAACTATAATTATAATAATAAAAATAATGACGGATGTTAGAACAAATATACATTTTGCAATGTATAGCATCCACAATAAATAAATAAATAAGGTCCAGTGTGAACACACCTCGATAGCGGCATTTGGCAAATAACCCAGGTAATAATTATAAAACTTTATTACTTTTTATCCATAAAAGTAATTGCTCGTTCATGATAAAACAAAGCCTCTGTTTTATGACTGCTTTAAAATTTCTAACAAACCATTTGATAAATACGTATAAAGTTGTCGCCTAATCTAAAATTTTGTTTAATCTTTTGGAGATAACTCATCGTCTAATGGATAAAAGGTGAAAAAATTTTGACCCGCGAAACTATAAATATATACACTCCATAGAGTGATTTTTCTGTGACAGTACAGTTCGTTTTTGTAGTTTGGTTAGTGAAACGCGTTGCGAAATTGCGAGTCCTTTATTTTTAAACTTACGTGTCATTTGAGCATTAAAAAGTGAGAGTATGGCTAGTACGTTACAGCCCAATGTAAGTTCCTATTTTTATTGTTGTTTCTACGTAATATTTGAATAATTTATAAACTTTTTTGCGTGCAAATTAAGGTAAAAATAAATATCGTCTACTGATAATACCTGTCTGTGCAACTATTTACCATATATGTAGATATCCCCCACTCAACTTTTTTAAACCTGCGGTTTTTTTATATAACAATTAAGTACTTTATGTCGTTTTATAGATATTTGTTATCTATGACTTATGTAAGGTTTCTACGTAGTCATAAGTGTGTGTCCGTATTATTTATGTCTCAATGTCAATAGCAAAATAGTAATTAGCGAGTGAATTATGAAAACGTAATTATTATTAATGGTTTAATGCTATTATGCTTAAAACTTTTAGAATAATAGGACTTGTACATTTAACATAAATGCGTATGGTCTAAGAGCTAGAGCCGAAAAATCATCATCATCAGTAATATGGAGTTTCTTCCGTAAAACATGTTCATTTAGTATTGTTAATTATGTTCCCGCGCAGGCTGACAACCTATTGGATACAGGGGGTAGCAATAAGGGGTGAAAGTGCAAAATTTTTGGGAAAAAAGTCGTCATCGATAATATGTCAGCCATTTTGGCCACTTAAAGTTGAACCCCTAAGGTGTCTAAATCCAAAAGCGCTGACAGTTAGGTGGATACCGAGGGCAAAGATTGATACTACTACTATAATATTCTTTGCCGAGGGCAGTAAAACGGGGTCAAATTATGCCGAGCGCTTACTTTATACAGGGTGTTTTTTAATTGAATGTAGGTCCATGTTAAAAAGAAAACTTCATATGAACATATGTTCTAAACGACCTAAGTTTTGAGATACAGAGTGGTAAAATTTTCAAAAAGATGTAATTTATTATTAATATTAGTAATACCATTTTTTAGTGTGCCACATTTTTTTTATTTCCACCAGTGGCGTTCGTACGGAATTTGACCTGTCTATTTTGACAGATATTGATGGTACGTCACTGATTTCTTTTAAAATTAAAAATATTTTTAAAATCCCCAATCATTTATAAGCAAAGTTGATCAGTTGATTTTTTCAATCCGATGCACGGTTTTCGCTTAAAAAAATTAAAACCGTTTCTCTGCATGATCATAATAATATCGGTAAACAATATTACCATGCAAAGAAATATCAGATTTCAGTTTTCTAGGTAAAAACCATGCGTCGGACTAAAAAAATTATGAGCAGATTTTTTTTAGTCCGACGCACGGTTTTCACCTAGAAAAACTAAATCTATATATTTCTCTGCATGGTAATATTGTTTACCGATATTGTTATGATCAAGAAGAGAAATGGTTTTTATTTTTTAAGCGAAAACCGTGCATCCGGATTGAAAAAATTAAGTAATAAACTTTGCTTATAAATTATTGGGGATTTCAAAAATATTTTTTATTTTAAGAAAACCAGTGACGACATCAATATCTGCCAAAATAGGCAGGTCAAATTCCGTAGGAACGCCACTGGTGGAAATAAAAAAAATGTAGTATACTAAAAAATGCCTCTTGATGCCATGGTACATGTATGCCAAATTTATTAAAATTTCTAAAGTGGTATTTCTGATATTAATAATAAATGATTTATTTTTGAAAATTTTAACACCCTGTATCTCAAAACTTAGACATTTAGGACATACGTTTATGTGAAGTTTTCTTCTTAAAATGGACCCATAAATTGCTCCCTTGAAATTCAATTAAAACACACCCTGTATAAAGTAAGCGCTCGGGATAATTTGACCCTGTTTTACTGCCCTCGGTATCCACCTAACTGTCAGCCCTTTTGGATTAAGACACCTTAGGGGTTCGACTTTAAGTGGCCAAAATGCTGGCTTACATATTATCGATGACGATTTCTTCCCAAAAATTTTGCACTTTCACCCCTTATTGCTACCCCCTGTATCCAAAAGGTTGTTATCCTGCGCGAAAACATAATTAACAATACTAAATGAACATGTTTTACGGAAGAAACTCCATATTACTGATGACGATGATTTTTCGGCTCTAGCTCTCCGTCTATTACGTATAAATAAATTTTTTAAACAACCTTTATATAGGGTGATTCAAAAAATATGTCATCGCTTAATGGGAGTTTCTTTGGTCAAAAATTAGACAAAAATGTGATATAAACATAGCTCCAAAACGGCCCAAGTTAAGATACAGGAAGTGAAAGAAACATTTTTAGAACTGGGATTATTCTCTTATTTTTAAATCGGGTTTTTCTATTTAAATAAATCTTTGTATAGTTAAAACATTGACCGATATTTCCTTTCTGATAATAAACTTTTGTTACTATTAAGAACCAATGCCCAGCTTTAGGCAATTTTATTTATTTTTCACAATTATTTCGTCATAACTTTTTGGTATTAATATTATTCATAATTTGGAATATGATACTTTCTGCTTAGTTCTACATAAAAAAGGTACACCTGAATTAACTCAATAAGCGTAATGGCTTTCGAAATATTCCAATTTTAAACCTATTGCGTGGTACGAAAAGGGTAAAATTTAAAATTAATACCAATTCTAATTTTTACAAAAAAATCAATAAAACGAATATAAAATGAATGTATTCGGGCAAGTGGTGCACACTTTGAACATTTTTTTATTAAAGTTACTTTTGTCTTTAATTTTAAATGTTACTCTTTTCGTACCACGAAAGTTTCAAATTAGAATATCTTAAAAACCATTAAGCTTTTCGAGTTAATGATTAATGAAAATATGTATCGTGCATCAAATTATCAATAATATAAATGCCAAAAAAGTTATCATGAAATAATTGTGAAAAAATAAATATAATTGCCCGAAGCTATGCCACGGGTCCATATAGTACCAAAATGTATCATCAGAAAGAGAATTTTGGTCAATACTTTAACTGTACCAAGTTTTTATCAAAAAAACAGATTTGAAAATAAAAGGAACATTCTTATTCTAAAAATGTTTCTTTCACACTCTGTATCTTAATAATGGGATCGTTTTGGAGCTATGTTTATCTAACAGTTTTGTCTTATTTTTGGCATACGAATCTCCTATTAAGCGATGGCATGTTTTTGAATTACCCTGTATATTTATCATAGCTACTTTAGATAAAATGGTTAAAAATTAAAGAGATGTTCAGTATGCTTGCTAAAACTAAAAATATTACCAGATTTGCCACAGTAATGCTAGTGCGCAGTGCAAAAAAATAAGATCCTGACCTTGCAACATAAATTGCCTATGAATTGCTTTACATATTCCAGAAAAGGAAGTACAGTCAAAGCTCCTTATTCACGGATTAAAAACCACGCACCGCAACTAACCCAATTCCTATATTCGAGGCTAAAGATTTTTTTATTAGCGGATCTAATGGGTACATCGGTACATACACATTGATAAAAAGGATTCCAATATGTAGGTATCCAACCATATATCCCTTGTAAATGCGTCGTCAAATGGACTTATAGCAAAAATTGCGAATGGAATAGGTCGAGATGGGTTCAAACAGATAGAATTAAGTGATATTCAGAAGTAGCTTGAATCGCAAGATGAAGATTTGACTGAAACCGACTTGGAGAAAATGTTTAAGTTGCAGCCCATTGAAGAAGAAGGCTTCAACAAGCACGGGAAACATGACATTTAATTTCAAAAATCTTAGTGACGGTTTAAGAATGGCAAATGAGCTTTGTGATTTCTTTATGAAAATTGATCCGTCTATGGAACGAAGTCTTATTTTTAAGAGGCAAATTGCTAATGCCCCTGCTGAATATCAGTCTGAATTAAAGGGGCTTTTAAAAACTGCCAAGCAAGAAAAAATTACAAAATTCTTTCAACCATTGCCTAACCCTGAAGATAATAATTAATCAATATGGTCAAAAACTTCAATTAAATTACCATTACCATTCCATATTCACGGTCTCTGTATTCGAGGCATATTTACGGAACATATACCCCGCGAATAAAGAGATTTTACTGTACTGCGCATGCATACAGGGTCATCCAACAAGGATTGAACGGGGTACTATGTGTGGCATTTCTCTTAATCAAAAAATGCAAAATGGTCATCTTGTGTATTTTTCCCTGTAGAATCTAAAAAAATATTTAAGAAAATGATTTGAATTGATACAATGGAGATATGAAATGAATCTTAAGTCGTATGTCTTTCGTTTCAGTTTAAATCATTTGCTGAAGTATTTTTTTAAATTATACGGAAAAAAACACAGATACCTATTTAATATATTTTTTTAATAAAGTTACAAATAATGCCCTGTTCGGTTCTTCTTAAATGACCCTGTACAATACAAATTAGCCGCAAATAACCAAAGTTAATTGCCTGGATTCTACCAAAAGTTTTTGAATACCAACTTGATATTTGTCAATAAAAACGATTGTTTTAAATATATATTTTTAGTACAGTTGTAAAAACAGACTATGTCGGTTAAAAATCAAAGAAAACTGCAAAAAAATATTTTGTTATCAATGTATTAACTACAGTATTCTGTTATCTGTTTTATAGAGCTAATAATAGTAATTAAAAATATAATAAAATATAATGTTTAAATTTATATAATAATAATAATAAAAATGTATGAAACTAATATTTAAATTTGAAATTTTTAGTATCTTAAAAAAAATGTTTTTAATTATGAGACCTAGTTTAGTTGTATTTAAGCAGTGAATTTGCCAAAGAAAGGCTTGAATTTTTATGTTATTTTTTTTAAGTTATTTGTTCGCTTTATTTAATTTTGACTGTGTTGAAAATGTTCTTTTTACTGTGGTCTCACTAAAATAGTGTATTCATTATACCTAATCAATACTATCTTTTATACAGAGTTTCCCAGAATATTTGGCAATTCTCGGAATCTAATAGAAAACCTAAAAATATTATGACAAGTTCCCATAAATTTTTTTCCTACGTCCCTTACGAAATATTAACAGACGCCTCTGGAATTCGTTTTTTTTTTAAATATCTTTTAAAATACTGGGCGTAATTTATAATTTTTTAAAAATGAAGGTTACGAGATAAGTCTTTTTAAAATAAACACATTAAATCATATTTGGCTTATTTAGTTTGCCAGGGACGGACTAGCTCTGACACAATAATAGCAATATTTTTAACGCCCTGTATGATAAAGACTCAAGAATATTATTTTTGGATAGCTTTAACATTAAACTAAAAAAAGGTATTCTTGATTGACATCGATAAAATCAACTGTTTACGAGAAATAAAATATTATGGTTGGTAAAGTTTTTTACATTATACAGGGTGTTTTTTAATTGAACGTCAATGTTTAAGGAGGTAATTTTTGAGTCTATTTTAAAACTTCATATGAACGTATGTCCTAAACGTCTTGACCTTTAAGATGGTGGTGAAATTTTCCAAAATAAATTGTTTATTATTAATAACTGTAATACCACTTTGGATATTTTCATGAAATTTGGCATACATGTACTATGTATCAAAAAGCATTTTTTAGTGTACCATTTTTTTTTATTTCCACCAATGGCGTTCGTACGGAATTTGACCTGCCTATTTTGGCAGACATTGATGGTACGCCACTGATTTCCCTTAAAATTAAAATTATTTTTGAAGTCTCCAATCATTTCTATGCAAAGTTAATAACTTGATTTTTTTTTAATCCGATGCATATGGTTTATTTTTGAAAATTTTACCACCTTGTATCTTAAAAGTCAAGACGTTTAGGACAAACGTTCATATGAAGTTTTCTTCTTAAAATAGACTTAAAAATTGCCTCCTTAAATATCGACGTTGAATTAAAAAACACCCTGTATATAATAAATAATATTTTATTTCTCCTAAACAGTTGATTTTGTCGATGTCAATCAAGAATACCTTTTTTTAGTTTAAGGTTAAAGCTATCTAAAAATAATATTGTTCAGCCTTTATTATACAGGGTGTTAAAAAATTGCTGTGTCAGAGCTAGTCCGTCCCTGGCAAACTAAATAAGTCAAATATGATTTAATGGGTTAACCTTTATTTTAAAAAAATATTAAATTACGCCCAGTATTTTAAAAGTTATTAAAAAAAACGATTTCCAGGGGCGTCTGTTATGTACCTGTATCTTCGTAGGGGAGGGCCGCAGGAAAAAAGTTTATGGGAACTTGTCACAATATTTTTAGGTTTTCTATTAGATTCCGAGAGATTGCCCACATATTCTGGGACACCCTGTATATTATCTTATATTATTTGAAATAAAATTTCACCCCAAGGTCTTCACTGCTGCTTGGTCTCTAGAGTTTTGCACGTTGCGTCTTCTCATCAATAGTTGCATAGGTTATACAGTGTGTCCCGGAATATTCAATCTCACGAACTATTTAGACACACTGAATGAAAACTAAAACTTAGATGGAAAACAACATTCTGCGTGCGGTGTAACTACAGGCGACGGTGCAAGATGTTTCACTTTCGAGAACTTGGTTTTTTACTTTTTAATGGAATACTTACTTTTTTATTGTTTTTTCGGATTCCCTGGGTAATTTGCTGTATACTGTTAACAAAATATATCAAGGTCGCACCTTGTTATTTTTGGTCTTTACCTTCTAAAATTGTAACAGGTAGGACATAGTGACAATTAGATTTGACGTTTACTTTAATAATTGTCCAAAATGGCTTATTAAATAAACAAGTAAGAAGTTGCGTCTGTTTTTTAATAGAATTTTCTCTCTTTTATTTAAGTAACTTATTTTAGACAAATAATAATACGTCAAATCTAATTTTTACAGTGTCCTATGTGTCATACATTTTAAAAGGTAGAACCAGAAGTAATAAGGTGCGGCAATTATTTTTTTATATGGGATACCGGTTCTGAGAAAACATACGGCAAATTTAGAAGGAAATATGAAAAAATAATAAAAAATGAATATGCTATTTAAAGTAAAAAGTTGACACTGAATTCTTAAAAGTAAAACATCTGGCAACGTCATCAGTGTTTTCAGCTAACGCAGAATGTTATTTGCACTCTAAGTTTCAAATTTATACAGTTTGTCCCAATAGTTCATGAGATAATTGCACAGTCCGGGACTTTTGGGAGACACTTTATAAGAATATTATGTTTTTTAAAGTCATATTTTCTATATTTTTTTGTATAACCGGATCGCAATAATTCGTATCTTTATTTGGTGGGTCGTGGTCAAATTTCTGTCACATAAAAATGTTATGATCGTGCAAAATATTTTGCGACTAATAATAACTTATTTACTCGTTAATATTTTTTGATTGAGAATTTAATAACTTTGTTTATAAAAAAAACAGATTAAAGCTATTTATAATTATTAAATCGAAAGTACATTGAGCTGTAACCTTTGTATGACCTACATATTTATTTGTTGATGTTAGAGTACACCATAGGCACAGCATAGGTCCCCAAACTTTTTGTCTCATGGACCACTTCCCTTGGAAAAAGCCTGATAGATCCAAATAAAATACAAAGTTTGATTAGAAGTTATAATAAACTATTGTGTTTTTGAAACAGCAATTCCGGATACTTACAGATTGTTAAAAAAAATAATGGATTCACATGTTTCTTTGAAAGTGTTAGACAATGTAATGGTTTCAATAACACTAAAATCTTGGACTTCCATTGTCTTTATTTGTAAATTGTTACACAACGTTTCGGTTAGTGATGTATCTCCAACCGTTTTCAAGTGATAACTATAAACTATTCCTAAAATCTACGACTTATATATTATCCCTTGTTCACCGAAGCTTAACCGACTCTTTACGGTTCAGCAACGGCTGCCAGATATTCGGAATATCGATGCAGGCTTGCTAAATACATTTTGGTTGTTTAAATTATTACAACTTTTTTAAATTTTTTTCTTCCAGTGGATTTCTTTATAAATGGTTTTTGCTTCCGACATTGTATGCGGTGTTGTTTTGACCAAGCGTGTTCGCAATCCCTGACTTCGACGTTTTACCCGTTCCGTATGTTTTTGTTCTTTAACTCTAACTTGAGTGGTCTCTTTGTTTCTTCCAATATATACCTCACCACATTCACAGGGAATTGGTTAGATACAGTCATTATTTGAAACATTGTTGTCTGGTCTCGTCTTAGTAAGAATACTTCTTAGAGTAGTATATGATTTAAGTGGCGTTTTAATATTATACTTATTCGCGATTCTGCGGATCTTTTCCGAAGTTCCTTTAATGTATGGAATTGTCATAAATATTTGGTCACGTGGGGCCTCGTTCAAGTTAGAGTTTCTTGTCTTATTTTGATATTTTTCGATTGTTTCCTTTACTAGTCTCTCACTGTATCCGTTCTGCTTAATATCCCTAGTTATGTTACCTATTTTCTCTTGCAGGGATTCCCTACTGTTGCATAAGGTCACTGCACGATTATATAGAGTACTTATAACCCCTGTTTGGTTTCGTTAGAGTGATTAGAATTCTGGTGTAAATATTGTCCAGTGTGGGTAGGTTTTCTGTATACCGAGGTTTGTACATGTCCATTATTTCGTTTGACTAGAACGTCGAGGAAAGATAGGACCGAAGTTTGCTTCTTCTTCATTGTGACGAATTTTGCTTCTTTTTCATTGTGAATTTAATACAAGGTCGGATGCAATTTAGATGTTTTAAGAAACCTTCAAGTTCTTCGTCATTACCTACCATACAATAAAATTATCGTCAACATATCTTAGCCAAACTTTTGGTTTAATTACTACAGTTTTAATTGCATGTTCCTCAAACCATTCTATATTAATATTTGCTACCACTTGGGACACCGATGGGATGGGATCATCCTGCCGTAGAACTCATCTTTCACCTGAAAGTAGGAACTAGGGAGGCCAAGCTCCAACAACTCCATCACTCCATCCAGCGGCAGAGGGGTGCGTTCTACTAGTGTTTTATCTTCTTAAAGCTTGGCTTGGATAATACTTAACGATTCTTCTACTGGTACGTTTGTGTATAGGCTTTCTACATCAAAAGTAACAAAAGTATCGTCTGGTCCTATTTCTACATTTTTGAGAATGTCAACAAAATGACTAGAGTTTTTAACAAAAGATGGAGTTTAATTAGGTCTAAAAGGTGTTTTGCCAGTGCGTTTCTAGAACTGGTGATGGGCCTTAAGGGTATATTGTCGTTGTGTATCTTCGGTAGTCCATAGAGATGAGGAGGTTTACAGTTAGGTGGTGTTAAAGTTTTTCTTGTTTCATCTGTCAAAAAGTTTTTGTATTTCCTTAAGGTCCTGTAAATTATGTTTTCCATGTATGCTGTTGGAACTTGATCAAGTGATCTGTATTTACCTTTCCGAAGAACTTCATCTATTTTCCGATCGTAAGTGATTGCATCTATGACTACAGTGGCATTCCCTTTGTCTGCTGAAGAAAAATCCTTACATCAAACGAAACAACGAGGGGAGAAAATTTATATAACAGGAAAAGAAGAAGAAGAAAAGAGAAGAAAAAGATATTGAAGAAGACCTTTTGTTCTACTAGGATTTAATAAAATAGACCGTGAAGTAGGCCTACTGGAAAAACCACGTTAAAAAAACGCGTCAAGTACACTACCTTACAAGTAGTAGCGTGGAAACGTATGCATAGCATACGGAATATAGAATCGCTTTTTCTCAGAAATGGCGTATTTAAGGGAAAAAAGTGTGGGAACAATTTTTGTAGACAATTGCATCTACAATTTTTGTTTTAGCTATTTTTATCATAAAACCAACCGTTTCGCTAAAAATCCAAAAAAAAACACATTTTCGCGAATTTTGATCTTATATAAAAATTTTTGCATACATGAGATCGATGGGGACTTTTCAAAATTTCATTATAATGGTATCCCTAACGATCATGTAAATTTTCAGCTTCTCGGGAATTTATGCAAGGGTGAATGTCTATTTTGGTCGTATAATTTTAGTTGATCAACTTTAGTGGATCAACGAAAATAACTGTGAGAACATAAGTTTCATCAACAAAACTTGAACGATTAAAATGGCAACTGATGTTCTTACAGTTATTTTCATTTGATTTTTGTTGATTCACTAAAGTTAATTAACCAAAATCGAACCGTAAGAAAGCGCCCTTAAGGTTTTCTAATAACGCTCTTTTGTATTTTTTCTTATTAAAACCGTAAGGGGCCAACGTGCCTACCGGTATACGAAAATTTTATTGACCTTTTAGGACACCCAAATAACTTTTAGTTACAATCAAGGAAGTTTAAAGGTGTATGGAAGCCCAATGCTATGACCCATTCGATCAAAAAATGTCCAGCCCAGTATGAAAATAACTGTCAGAGTTGGCCCCGTCGATTTTGCGGGAATAACGAAATTCTACGAATTAATTTAATGTGTTGTCACTTTTTCATACCGATAAATCAGGTGTAGTTAGGCAACACATTATACTTTATGAGAGCCGTATTAGTTTAATTTTTTGCTTTTGGGGATTATATTTTTTGATTGCAAGTTTTTTTTTGGGTTATAAAAAAACCCCCCTTATTTTAGTGATTAGTGTTTATTAAATTGTGACTATAATTTTTTGTTTATTGTTTGTTACTTATAATATCGTAACAAAATGACTAGAGGTTGTATGGTTTTGTCTTGCAAATCTAAGGGTAACATACCCGGCATTTTTTACTTTAGGTGGGTATTTCTTATATTTAAATTAGGTGCTTCTTATGAGTCGTAACGTTAGGTAACCGAATAAATAATAATATATCAATTATGAATTATAGAAAATGAAAATTTCATAGGAAATAGCAGTGAGAAAAGTAAGGCAATCTTAACTATCTTTTAGATGATTTCCACAATGTTTGTGTATTTATGGGGATTATTAAAAAGAAATAAGGTTTACATTTAGGTACTTTTATTTCATTTAATAATTTAGTACATTCTTTTAAAGGATCAAAATTATTAATTACTGGGCAGACCAGGCAAATTTTAATATATACAGGTCCCTCTAATTGAATAAAAGAAAGTACAATTTTATGTTAAAGTTTCCTTTTTGCTTTTTTCTGTATTTGTTTAAAAAGAAATTAGATTTTTGTTTCTTAAACTTACATTATCAACTTTTTAAGCTCGACATACTGTAGACACATAATATTTAACGGTTACTGTTACAATGGATACCTAGGTACCAAAGGTTACTAAACATTTTTAACCACTGTTATTCTGTCTCATGAATGTTTGTTATTAGTGAAAAGTATATCCCTAAAAAGCAGTTATAAAAATTTTCACTTTTTAATGTACAACCACAATCTTAGGATTAGATTAAACTCATTTACACTATCTTGCCCTTCTTTTATCACAAAATTGGTGATAGTACATGAAACTATCATACAATGTTTGAAATTTATTTTTTAAAAATCGTGTTTTTTTCTATTTACAAAGATTTTTGGGAAAAATACAAAAACTCCCAAAAATATCGACTATTTAAATAGAAGGCTGTAAAGTGGCGCCATCTATTCTTTCCATATTATATCAGATGATATAAAATCCAATATTACACAATAATTTGATTATTCTATGGTAGTATCGTTTAATAACCAACAATTTTGTGCAAAAAATAAAAAAAAAACAGTGAATGCTTGAATTTGACATTTGATGATGTCAACTTTATAGATAGTAACAAAGTATTATGGATGTCCGGCTCTGACCTATTACTCATTGCGCAAACTCCGCGGGGCCAATCCCCCGATTCCCGCTGTCCTGCACGCCTGGACAATTTTGTTCTACAGTATTGGGCTTCCATACACTTTTAAACTTCCTTGGTTACAATTCATCAGTACTTTAAAACATTTAAGAGATTAATTACACTTAAAAACATTAACATTTGCTGACGAATTAATAAACATCAATTGGTCAATTGCGTAGATGTACAATAAATTAAATTGTAGCTACTGCCAATTTTCGTTAGTTATTGTTTGTCGGTCCTACTTGAGTGCCGCGATTAAAAAAACATATAGTTGTCTATTTTCTAATATTGTGAAGAAATAAATATATTAAATATGAGAATTAAGAGAGTGATCGGTATTCTTAATGACTTCGGGAGGGTTGATCTTGATCATGATCATCACCAAGGCGAAGAGTACGAAAGAGCTGTGAGACGACACGTATCAAATGAGGTAGGTGAAACAAATATACGAAATTAGTCAGCAATTTTATCTGGTGTAATGTAAGTTCGAATCTCGTGACGCCTCTAAGGCAGAGTAGGTACGGTACGTTTCACAATAATTCGTTGATTTCTTGACCGCAATAAAATTTTAATTACAACCCTCGGTGGAAAACCCAACTATAAATAGGTTGCCTGACAAATATCTATTCTGTAGGCACCGCACCTTTTGAAAGGGTTCAAGTTCTAATTACCTACTAATATTAATAGTTTAGGTTAGCTATTTTGGATGCTCAATAACACACACGAAAATACCTTGACAAACTCCATACGACTGATGAACTAAGACGAAAAGACTCTGCTTTATATTTAACACCTGCAATTTGCCTATAACCTACATAATATACCAAAAACTAGGTACAATAATAAATAAAGAAATTTTGAGTCAGGACCTACATGCAGATATCCAAAGTATTGAGTTTTACGACTAACAGTAGCAGGTAAAACGAGAAATCAACAATTATTGTGGAACGGACCATACTTTACATAAGAAAGTATTTCTTAGGTCAATCTGCAAATTCGGGAGGGTCAATCGAATCTCCAGTTTTAAAAAAATATTTTTCTATTACACCCTGTATCTTTTTTCATTGGAGCAAAATAATAGCTCCTTAGTTCTCATTATAGAGGCGCAAAATTAAAAAAAGGTTTTCTCCACGTAATAGTTAATAAAAAAATCTTCAAAGGTAATTACGAATAGCTGTTTGTCGAAAAAATACCTTTTATTTCCTGTATTAACTAGTATACTATTATTTCAATATTGTTTTTTCAGCTTTAATATTCTTTAATTGACCGGATCGTTGTTTAATCATATGATTGAAAAGTCACATGCTTTTTTATATTTAGGCATAAACCACTGTCAGGGTCAATTGAAGCTGTTTTATTTAATATATTTAGTGAAGTGGCCAAATAATATTAATCCTAATATATCTAGACCACCAGGACGAAAAAACTGATTTTAAAGACTTCTCAAATATTATAGGATGTCCAAGTGTAAGCATTTTTTTTCATGTAGAATTCGTTAAAATCCAGCGGTAAAAAACATTTGTTTTTAGTTTGCATTGAATTTGTCAGGTTTATTGGACTAATGGTTGGTTGGTTAGACGAGGTTGCTCGCGTGTCCATATAATATGGAGCCTATAGACCAGGGCTAAAGCCTTTAAAAATGGTAAAAAGTGAAAAAAATAGTAGGATGAAACACATTGAAAAAGAGAGAGAATATAACAAAAATGAAAGAAAAAATAATTTACGGGCGATCTGAGATCGGGAAGTTGTAGGGGGTGAGTTTTTAAGGGTAAAAAAGAGTTTATCTCGCTTTCCGGCAAAGTACTATGGAAAAAAGTTAAAAAACATAGTTGTAGGTAATAAAAAGATCTACAACTTTTGTATTTACACTTTTTTCACATAACCTCAAAATTTATGTGAAAAATTCAAATAAGCAAGTTTTTGATTTTTAATTTTAATCTTTTACAAAAAAATTTCGTTAAAACTTACCTTTTTATGTCCCAAACGCACAGTATTTGTTTTTATTTAAAATATTTATTTTTTCACCTTATTTTGACTGGATATCCAAAAAGCACCCTAATTTTCAATCGAAAATTATCCTGTCAAAATATCTGCTTTTTTAATAAAGCCGGTGGGCTTTTTGTTCCTTTAAATCCCTACCTTCTGATGGTGTAAAAAAATAAACATTACTATGGTGAATGTTCTCAGAAAATGCAAAGAAACGAAAAAAAAACGAATCCGATTTTTTTAAATCATTATGTACTCGAATCCGGTTTTTTTTTTTAAATCATTATGTACAATTTTAAGCTATCTATTAAAACTAACACTTTAATTACTCGAAAAATGTAAGATTTTATGTTATATTGATAAACAAAAAATTGCAAATCGAATTATACTACTATAATTAATAATCAAATGTACATAATGACTAAAAAAAATCGGATTCGTTTTTTTTTCGTTTCTTTGCATTTTCTCAATTTTCTGGAAACATTTACCATAGTAATGAATATTTTTTTACACCATTAGAAAGTAGAGATTTAAACGAACAAAAAGCCCACCGACTTTATTAAAAAAGCAGATATTTTGACAGGATTATTTTCGATTGAAAATTAGAGTGCTTTTTGAATTTAAGTCAAAATAAGGTAAAAAAATAAATATTTTAAATTAAAAAATTACAGTGTGTCTGAAACATAAAAGGGTAAGTTTTTAACAAATTTCGTAAAAAAATGTAAAAGATAAAAATTAAAAACCAAAAACTTGCCTATTTAAACTTTTCACATACATTTTGAGGTTATGTGAAAAAAGCATAAATATAAAAGTTGTAGATCTTTTTATTGCCTACAACTTTGCCATTTAACTTTTTTCCATAGAACTTGTAGTTTTGCCGGAAATCGAGATTACCCGTTTTTTATCCTTAAAAACTCACCCCCTTCCATTTCCCGACCTCAGATCGCCCGTAAATTATTTTTCCTTTCATTTTTGTTATATTCTCTTCCTTTTCCATTGGGCTTCATCCTACTATTATTTTTTTTAGTTTTAAAAATTATCGACTCTGGACTACTACTGGTTTGTTGTGCTTTTCTTTCTTGTTGTAGAAGTATGCTTGCTTTAAATAGGTCCAGTAGATTTCTGCCAAGATGTTCATACGGAAAATGGTTTCCGCCCTGTATATTTTTAAACAGTTTGTGTTTTGGTTGTATATTATGTGTGAGGCTGTTTCCTCCTCCCAGGGGTGCACCCAGGACAAAAATTTCGGGGGGTTATGAAATTACTGATGCATACCTACAAATTTTAAACAAAAAATTTATTTCTCATAAACAGAATATTGCACTTATCGGTAAACAAAAATAAAATTCTACATTTAGGCTGTTCCTATCATACACAAGTTAAACTAAGTTTAAGAAAAGAAAATAAAAAAAAAGAGAAATAAACCAAACTAAGTTTTAACTTTCTAGGCTTTTGAACAAATTTTTCTAAAATATCTTTTACACATGGGGTCAAGTTTCTATAAATATGTAAAAGAGTAAGACTATTTCTTAAATAATTTTTCAGTCTACGTAAAGTGGAAAAACTGCGTTTACCTTCCGCAGTAGAGACAGGCAATACAACCATTATAAACATCAATACCTTGATATTTGCAAAAATATCTCAATCTGGAACGTGTTTTAATGCGCTTAAGGCATCTCTGGGTCGCTCTTCACTTCGCAGTCTAGCAATTGCTCTATACCATAGTCTAAGCTCGAAAATTAGCTCTTCTTTAGTTCCTCTCAGGTCATCGTTATAAAATAAAATTAAAGAAACACAATCAGATATTGTCTCCTCGGTGAGAAGGGCAGGATCTTTTTGAAAGAGACTTTGAAATCCGGTTAATATTTGCCGATGTTTAAAAAATCTTTCTTTTAAATTTGCTATAAAAGAGTCCAAAGAAGGAATATATATTGCAATCCCATAGTAATCTTCAGTGCTCTCCACATTAATATTACACAGTTTTGTTTGATGTAGACTAATTCGTGGTTTTTTTATTATAAATTCAAACTTTTCGCCCAATTGTTTTACGTTTAAAAATAGCTTATTAAATTCAATGTCAGCAGTTTCTCGTAAATGTTGAAGTTCAGCTATGGTGTCATCTGCCAAATTTGTAGCTCGTTCTAAATCAATGTTTCGTTGCTGAAGTGCTTTTCATAAAAGACTACTAAAGCTAAAAAACCTGTTTACAACTTGCAAAGAAGTAACAAATTCGGGTTTCTTTAGAGATGCTCCTAATTGATCCTAAGCAATTTCCCGAATTTTTGATTAATATTTCTTAAATTACATAGTAGAAATTAATTGAGGACTGCGTTTAAATACTCAAACAAAAAATTAAACTTTATATTACTTGATTACTCTTGTTAATTTATAGTTTCGGTGACTTTTATAATGAAAAAACATATTAATATAAAATTTTTCTAAAATATGCAAAATAATTTCAAATCAAGGCTGAATTTTGGGGGGAGTTAAGCCCAAACCCCCCCCCCTTGGGTGCGCCACTGCCTCCTCCTCTACGGAAAGCCTAGGTATTGTCAAAAATATATATACTTGTATATTGTATATATACTTGTATATTGATCATTGGTATTGTGGAACGTTTTCTGTAAGTATTTCTTTAAATCACAGTGACCTGTAAAAATCCTACTACTTGTCTTTTCTGAGTGCGTCCTAGAAGGGGGGCCTCAGCTGTTAGTTTCTCAGAACGGTCGCTTAGCGTTGCCTTTGCATTTCTTAGACCAGGTGGCGCATGCCAACAATTAAGATAGTCCTGGCTTTGGGCCGTTTGATAATTCATCTGCTTTCTTTTTGCCTTCTGTTCCCGAGTGTCCAAGAACCCAGAGGAGTTGTATTCTATTGTTCTTCGCGGCCATTTCTTTTAGGTGGTGCAGGCACTAAAACAAGTAAATAAAATTGTTTCGGCTTGGTTTTTAATGAGTAGTGGTTTATTAAAAAAATTGCACAATCAAGTGGATTCGCATTATATACCTACTAGCTATTATATACTCATGGATGCATATGCTTTAAGTTTCCCAATTTCATACCGCAAATAAATCCTAAGTTTTATAATATATGGCCGAATAACTATAGATTATGACTAGCCCTGTACAGTGTCACCATTTATTACCATATTTTAGTTTTATCGACGCAGATTAATAACTGGTTACGAGTAGATAAACCGACGACTGTTGGCGATAAAGATATTTAAAAATACGATTCCACAAACCAGTTTAAACTACTTGTGAAATAATTAAGTGATAAACTGTGTAAACAATGCAAATTATGGAGGATTTTTATTTTAATTTGTTATTTAACCAGGCAATATAAAGTGTAATTTTTCTTTTATATTTTTCTTCCGTCAGTGGTGTGCAAGGTTATGAAAAAATGTATCCCTTCCAAATTCTCAAATACTTAAGGCGTTTTAAGAGTCCGGATTTTTATTGCCAAGCAATATAGAAATTGCTGCATTTTTTTTATTGCCAGTAATAAAAAATTGCAGCAGTTATTTATTGCTGCAAAAAAACTTCCGATTATTTAAGTCTGATATTTACTGCTGCAATTAAAGAGTGGCCAAAAATCGGTGGTATATCAGAAAAACTAAAATAGTTTTATTACAAATAGGAATAGTAGTAGATGGGTGGGTTTTATAAAAATGACTATACCGGGTGGTGCGTCGCCGAGTGGGACATAGGAAATCCTATGTAAATTTTAAGGGGGTCAATTATTGGCTCCCCTGTACATTTTACAGAAAAAATGTAAGATAACTTTTTGAAAAGACCAATCTGACAAGCCCTCGTGCCAAGTTTCAAAAAAGTTTAATAAGCGAATCTTGAATTATTCAATTAAATGTTTTGTAAATGCAAAATTACCAAATTTTCGGTTCAGGTAAAACCAAACAGGCACCAGTAAAATGAATATTGCCCCTGACATGAGGAAAAGTGACAATCGGTATTTGCAAAAAAATATGAATTATTCAATCGACGAAAAAGTATCCATAATTAAGTGGCATTATGCGGGAAACAGTTTTAAAGCAGTATCTGAAAGGTTTTCAGTTTATTTCCCCACCAAGCGCATTCCGTCCATTTCAACTATTAAACGTATTGTCAGTAAGTTCTAGTCCAAATGTACCGTAATAAATAATTGTAAATATTTAACTCAGGATATTAAAAATAGAGCCGAAGAAAGAGAGAACAGAGATCTTTATATTCTACTAAATGTGGAGGAAAACAAAATGATTAGTAGAGGGTTCTTGGGCAAGAGGTAAATAAACATCATACAACGGTATTGCGCACTTTGAAAAAACACAAATATTATTCGTATAAATTCGAAAAACATCAAGAGCTGCAGAAAGGAGATGAAGAGCGAAGAATGGCATTTTGTTTTAAAATGATGGAAAGAGCAAATAACGATAGGAATTTTTTAAGAATTATTTGTTTTACCGATGAATGTACATTCACCCTCCACAATGAACCAAATGTTTAGCCGGTATTGGATCCAAGAAAATGAACATCGCTTTGTCCATACTCGGACACAATATCATTGGACCCTTTTTATGAACTATAACCTGACAGCAGAAACCTATTTGGACTTATTTCAAAATCAAATTGGACCCGCCTTGGAAGAATTTGTTTTGGAAGATTAAATGATTTGGTACCAAGTGGATAGTTGCCCCGCCCATAATGCCCGTATGGTTAGAGACTCTCTGGAAAATGCTTTTAACGGCGATATTTTTGGTCCGCGGTACCGGATACTTTGACCAGCCAGGTCACCTGATCTTTCACGGAATGACTTCTTTCTGTGGGGTCACTTAAAAAGTGTCATTTATAAAAATGTAAAATATGAGAATCTAAACCAGCTACAAAACGCTATTTCGTTAGAATGTAATAAAATTTCTCAATATCAACTTAGCAACGTTGGAAATGATTTTTATGATCGATTGGGATATTGATTAGCTGTTAATGAGGGGTTGTTTAAACGTTTGATTAATTAATGTTTTTATGTAATTCTCTATTATTTTTAAAAAAGTTATAGTATTTTATTTCATTTTATTTTTTCAAACCTAGTAAAATATTAAGATTTCAGTTCTCTCTTTTTTCCGATCTATGTTCGATCTTCTGAGTTAAACATTTATTTATTGCGATGGCTTTGGACTCTAGTTTACTGACAATACGTTTAATGGTTAAAATGGACCAGATAGGCTTGATGGGAAAATAAATTGATGTAATGCTGTGAGATTGATGAAACGAAAAAAAACATTCCTTGTATTCGGCTGTACGTCAGATTTGACAAAGGCTGGTGGCTGGTGTCTGTTTGGTTTTACCTGAGCCGAAAATTAGGTAATTTTGCAATTACATTTAATTGAATAATTCAAGATTCGCTTATACAATTTTTTTTAAACTTGGCACGAAGGTTTGTCAAATTTGTCTCTTCAAAAAGTTATCTTACATTTTTTCTGTAAAATGTACAGGGTAACCAATAATTAACCCCCTTAAAATTTACATGGGATTTCCTATGTTCCGCTAGGCGACGCACCACCCGGAACCTATAATCTGGCATGAAATAACGCAATTTGTTGTTCTGGTTAATTCTGGTTAGTTAAATGAACATTATTACCAGCATAGCAAATCTACCTTGTAGGATAAAATATAACGATTACTATTTTTTTTACCGCACGGATAAGTAAGGGGATTACCCTCTTACTTACATATTGTACCCAAAATTGAACCAGGATGCGTTAATGTTATGTAAATTCAGGTAATAAAACAAGCCCTCATTAGGACAGCAATAAAGTGCGCAAATATCATGCACGTCCATTTTTCAATGCCAGCAATAAAAAATTGAAGCAATTATTTATTGCACAAGTAAAATCGTCGAATATTTTATGTGTGTCCTTACAGTTTAAAAGATTTCTTGCGTGAAAAATGTCTTGCTACAATTTTTTCAACTCGGCTCCAAAAGTAATATATTAGGTAGTACGATTTTATTGCCCTTTAAAAATGCGTAACTCGGTGCGAAGTGCAATAAAACCTTTTTGGGATTAAGACTAATTCGATTATGCAGATAATGGTATCAAAATAATAATTTTAATATCTAATAGTAGAATTAAGATGGGTAGATCTGCTAAATTTAAAGAAATTTATAGTCAACGGGGTAAAACACTACTAGTATTAAATCAATTAAAATTTAAAGAGCACAATCCAAAATTGTCTTCGTGTACTGGCACCCACCCTGTTTCTTCTACACATTAACGATCTTCTCTCTTCCACAATCAATCCCATTCATAGTTTTGCTGATTTGCTTCCACGTTAACATTCAATTTCTCAAGCCAGTCAATAGGCCTGATTTGGAGACCAAGCGTAGATCAATGCGGATATCTCTCTCACAAGACCTCAAACTTATCTTGGATTGGGGCGCCAAAATCTTATTCAGTTTAATGCCTCCAAAACACAGTCATGTTCGCTGTCGCGAAAAAAGTCTGCCAATGCTCATCTGTTGCATATGAGCGGCCAAGCTATGCAGAACAAAGAGTCGTTTAATCTTGTCAGCGTTACTTTTGAGAATAACTTCAACTGGCACAAACACATTACATCCATAGTCTCAGCAGCTTCAAAAAAGCTTGTATTCCTCTTTTGAAGCAGAAACTATTTTTCTTATTCCAATCTGTATATCTGTATGTATCCCAAATCAGAATTTAGAATATTGGTCTCATGTCTAGGGAATGGCGTCTCCTTCAACACTTAGCATTCTTGACTCCATTCAAAAAAGAGCTGTTCGTCTTATTATTGATCACACGCTTACAGAAAAGCTTTCTCCTCTTGCTCACCGTTGAGCTGTAGGGGATTTGTCGGTCTTCTATAGGTATATTCAAGGCCTCTGCACAGAGGAGCTGGCCAGTATAATTCCTCCTCTGACCGCTTCCAACAGAGCAGCACGTAGTGCAACTTTTATGCATCCTTTTACAGTTCAACTAGAGAGGCCCCGAATTTTCCGCATTATTTGTTCCTTCATCCCTAGAGTGTCCAGAATATGGAACCTGCTACCCGCAGACGTTTTTCTACTCCTCCCAGTCTCCAAATATTTAAGCCCCTTGTAAACAAACTTCCTCTCACCACACTTAAGACACCAACGGTACGTTAGTACTTAGGCCTCAGCCTTCGTGGACTGTCCAAAGATAAAAAAAATAAAGGTGAGTGTGGTGCTTACTTAAAAACTTTCGGAGATTCTTCTGATCGGGTAGTAATTTCTTCGAATAAACAGCATTCACACAACCTGAGCCAGAAAATGTTCCGGTTAGTTCTGGTTAGTTAATACTTTTTATTTTGCGTCAAAATTAAATCTCTTTTAAGGCATTGTGCTCCTAGGACAATCTTTTAAATATATTAGACAAAAAAATTGCTGTGCCAGACGCCATGGGCATTGTCAGCGCTATATCCAAGTATGGTACGTTTCACAATAATTCGTTAATTTCTTGACCGCAATAAAATTTAAATTACAACCCTCAGTGGAAAACCCAACCATAAATAGGTTGCCTGACAAATATCTATTGTGTAGGAACCGCACCTTTTGAAAGGGTACAGGTCCTGATTACCTACTAATATTAATAGTTCAGGTTAGCTATTTTGGATGCTCAATAACACACACGAAAATACCTTGACAAACTCCAAACGACTGATGAACTAAGACGAAAAGACTCTGCTTTATATTCAACACCTGCAATTTGCCTATAACCTACATAATATACCAAAAAGTAGGTACGATAATAAATAAAGAAAATTTTAAGTTCGGACCTACATGCGGGTACCCAAAGTATATTAAATTTTACGACTAACAGTAGCAGGTAAAACGAGAAATCAACGAATTATTGTGAAACGTACCATAATATAAGTTACCGCATTGTTTTCTTTAAAAAATAGAATTATATCAATTTTAAGATCTAATATTTTTGGTTTCAAGAATGCCAAAAAGCATATTTTTATGGACCAAAGTCTTTCTAAATCGAAATAATTTTTATAGCGATTTTTTAGGTTTTTAACTATAGTTCTGTCATAAATTAGGAACTTTTCAAATTTAAAACCCGCGAACCCCCAAGGTATCGACGCCTATGATATGAAAACATCAGAATGCTGTGTATGCATATGCTCACTTGACCAATAACTGACTTAAATAAGGTAAAATACATTGTCTTAGTCTTTAATTTATATCCCATTAAAAATACACCCTGTGTCACAATCCCTTTGTCCGTGACCTCGGACGGCAGCCACCCGTTTTCCCCATTCCTCTGTGTATCGACCCTTTTAATGACGTCAGAACTACGACTGGATAAGCCGACGAATATTCGGGAATTCCGGGGGTGTGGCACTTTCTTTTAAACCCTTCTCCCCTCCTGTTTATGCCGGTTCTACACTAGATCGTTTGTTTTAACGTTCTTTTACATAAGCATGCGTAGTAGAAGGATGTTTTTTATTGTTAAAACTCTGATTGGCTAAAATATTTTCCACATCCGCAGATTGACCTTTGTAGAAGTTCGCGAAGTAAAAACACCTGAAGGTGACCTTCGTTGTCATTACACAAGCGACATAGATCGAGTAGACCGGGAAGTCAATTGTTTTAGGTCCGAAGGGGTAGCTACGTGTTTAAAATCACGCGTGTTTAAAATTCCGTAATTTATTACTTGTGTATATAAAAGAGATTCCGATATTTTACTTGAAAGAACGGACGTGTCGAACCTAGCGTACTTTTTTGAATTAATTACTAGTAGAAGCCAAATGTTTTATATTTGACTTTAAAGTTAAAATTTTTAAATCTAGCACAATTATTTCCGTATTATGAAAAGAGATTGTGTTGATATGACTACCTACGTTACTCCAAAGGTAAGTACTATTATAAACCTTTTTAAATAATTAAATGGTTCCATTCCGTTTTTATTATTACCCCAAAAAACTTAATTATTTTAAAATTTAATTTCGAATTTCTTATTAATGGTGATACTATTTGGTAAGATAAGTTCTGCATTTGAAAAAAAAATAAAGATTAAAAACTTCAAGCACATAAAAATCGATATAATTCTGTTTTAGTAATGGTACAATTGTATCGAAACAATCTATAATCGCATGAGTTAATTTTTGTCTTTTGAAATCGTATTGATCCGTAAACGTAATTAAATTTAAATATGCCATAAACCATAAAAATAACATATTGTACAGGGTCATTCAACGAGGACTGAACAAGGTCAGAGTTGTGGCTTTTCCCGGATTAACAAAAAGGATAATAATAGTGAAAAATACTTTAAAAAAATGTTTTAAAATAAAGCAGAAACATTTTTTTTTATGGGACACCCTCCTTATTGGTTCGTTTTTGAAAGCGTATCATTTTTTCGATACGTTTTATTTGTATTCATTTTTAGTAAAAACTGAATTGATTTAATTTATTTAGCAAATTAAATTTGATAATAGAAAAATTAATAATAAATACTGAAATGCCGACACACAAAAAGTCAATATTTTATCAAAATCTAGCGATTATTGCTAGTTTTACTACATATTGGTAAAATTAAAACACATAATTAAATATTTTTCTGTTGTTACTATAAATAAATACGACATCCTTTTTACTAAAACGTATAAAAAAAGATACTTTCAAAAAAACGCATCCACGGTACCTAGTAGTGATGTATTAACGAATATTAGCACTTTTGCATATTCGCATTCGCAAAATGTCTGCGAATGTTTTGCAAATATAAATATCAGAAAAAAACACTTTGAAGATAATAGTAGTTTAATAAAATCAAAATTTATTTCTTTCTTGTTTTTTTTTTATTACAAGAAAAAGTTACTAAACCTCGTAATCACATTATCAGTCTTTACTTTATCATTTGGCAATGAAGCTTAAAAATTAAATTTTCTTTAATACTTATAAGACAAAAAATATATAATGCAATGGAAACAAACAAAAACAAATTTTATGAAGTTTTTATCAGTTTTTGGCGCTAAAATTGAACAAAAACTGAATATTCGCATTCGCGAATGTCGGTAGCAGATATTTGTATTCGCATTCGCAAATGTTCAAAAAATGACATTTGTTACATCACTAGTACCTAGTACTTATAATACGGGTAAATCTGTTAAAAAACCCTTTAAACCTAGAAATGATTTTGGAAGTACATGAATCGAGATGAAACCCTTTGCATTCTCTTTAGAAACAGATTAACTACAAAGTGCCGGAAAGGGATATTGGATACTACAAAAGGGGGTGTTTTTTACCCCATTTTTTTACACCCTACACCCCTAAAAAATACATTTTGCGAAAAAAAGTTTTTTTTTCATTTTAATGGTACATATAGGTTTTTTGGGCCACTGAATTCAAATATAATTCAGAAATTACATTTGAGGGCTAAGGAGGGCTAGATTCTCCCTTTTTTACCCCCTACACCCCTAAAACATAAATTTTGCTAAAAAAAAGTTTTCCCCGTTTTTAATGGTAAAATATAGGTTTTTTGGTCCAGTAAATTCGAATATTATAAAAGAAATTACATTTAAGGGCTTAGAAGGGCTTAATTTACCCTTTTTTTACACCCCACACCCCTAAAACATACATTTCGTAAAAAAGTTTTTCCCCTTTTTTAACGATAAATATAGGTTTCTTGAGGCACTGAGTTCGAATATAATATTAAAAATTACATTTAAGGGCTTAGAAGGTCTAAATTCACCTTTTTTTACACCCCACACCCCTAAAACCTTTATTTCGCTAAAAAAAACTATTTTTTAACCAAAATGTATGTTTTAGGCGTATGGGGTGTAAAAAAGGGTGAATTTAGCCCTTCTTAGCCCTCAAATGTAATTTCTGATATTATATTTAAATTCAGTGGCCCAAAAAACCTATTTATGTACCATTAAAAATGGGAAAAAACTTTTTTTTAGCGAAATGTACTTTTTAGGGGTGTAGGGTGTAAAAATGGGTTAAAAAACACACCCTTTCGTAGTATCCAATATCCCTTTCCAACACTTTGTAGTTGATCTGTTTCTTAAGAAAATGCAAAAGGTTTCATCACGATTCATGTATTTCCAAAATAATTTAACGGTGAATTACAGATTTACCCGGACTATTAGGCTTTATACAAGCCTTTGTGGGCTGTTATAATGTTATAAAGATAAAAAAGACTAACCAACAAATAAGATGTCCCATTACGAGCCCCATTAGAGAATATGCCTACTATAATATTTATACAATATTGTTAAAGTCATTTTCGTCATGGCTAAGGTTTTCCTAAAATGTTAGATGTAATTATCTATGTTCAGCTTTATCGCTATTTAATTTTTTTTTTCGAAATATTTTAAAAACAAAAAATAAGCAAAAAAAATGTATGCTTCTTGCGGAGCTTGATCTTGGGACTTCAAGGATAAAATTTAAACGCGCTTGTCTTCTTGGTAGCGTATTGGACAGAGTATCTGCTTGCTACGCCGGCGACCCGGGTTCAATCCCCAGCCGGAGATACATATTACGTCCGTAGTGGCACTACCGCGTTGTCTAAAAGGTGTCGTGAAATGTAATATTCTCATGTTTCGGTGTTTGGACAACGTTGACGGAACTGGGGAAAAATGGGTTAAACATAAGAAAAACCCGGTACTCACGGTACTCAGGTATAAATCCTTCGTAAGCTGTCATAAAGATAAAAAAACCCACGCAGCCAAATTCGTGGGTTTGGTTGGTGGTATAGGAACGAATAAGTTAGCAAGCGCTTGTGATACGGGTAAAAATAACTTTTTTGAAAGTGTATAATAAAATAAATTACGAATTGGGTTTTTTGCTTTTTAATGTTAATATCAAATACGTAATTAATAATTAATTAAGACCTAAAAACAATCTATTAGCAATGACATTTAATGACATTGCCTATCAACAATAACACAACTCTGGTTTTTAAAACGTCTTTATTTAAACCTTAGATTGACACGACCTTGTAAAATTGGCTCTAAAGCTAGGTTTCCACTGCGCGAATATTATACGCGCAACCGTTACGCGAAACTAGTTTCGCGTTGTGGGTACCTAGCGCCTATCCTGAAACTTTTTGCGCGAAGACGTTTCGAGGTGAGCGGATGGCTAGTCGGTTTTTGGGTGTGAAGTGAATCTAAATGAACCAGAACTGCATTTGCCTTGACTCGACCAAACTGATGGCTCAACGTGTTTCGCTACTATGTTGTAAATCGTTTCGCTTTGTGGAAATAGTTTGCTCGAAACGGGGCAAAGTTATTTTCGCCCAGTGGAAACCCAGGTTCAAGAAAATGGTAATTTTACGTCGTATCTCTTTTTTTCAATTTAAATCATTTACTTAAGTATTTCAAATTTTACAGTAAATAGTTCACAAGATGGTTATTTTTTGGAAAACAAGGAAGATCACAAACATGGCCCTGTTCAGTCCTTGTCGGATGACCCTGTACAGTAAAAACTAGAGTAATTTTTAATCATTGTTCTATTATTTTGATTTCGTCACTTACAAACAATTGGCCAACATATCCAGGGCATCTTTTAGTTCGAAAAATATTAATTAATATACTGGTTTTGGGTGTAGTTTTTTTTTTTGTAAAACTTGTGGCAAAAATTTGCGAGGTAAAAGCTTTTTAATTTTGGCGCACTAACTTACATGTTCTTGTCGCAATTATTATACATAATATATTTATATTATACCTGCTTTGGTTCGGTAACCTCATTTAAAAAATATTACATTTGCAAGGATTTTATAAATGTTTCTTGCGTTTTCATTTATATTATATGGATTTGCTTTTATAATTTAAGATTTAATAGTGTTTTATGTTTTAAAGGATACGAATAATAATTGTATTGCCTATATGTAGAATTTTTTCTGATAAGCCAGAAACGCATAGTAAAAATAGATTTGTAATATGTCTATTTTTAATTTGTTTTAAATTTGTCCAAAATTCAAAATTATGTCTGGACGTTTTATCTCTAAAATAACACTAGTGCATTAAAATAACCCAGATGATTGTTTAAAAAGGGTAATATGAGAAGATTAATAGTTACAGAGCCAGACCTATAAATCAGAGACTAATGCTACGAAAATAAACATACATGTCAATGAATAGGGCGATGTGTAACAAAAAAAGAAACCGACAACAAATTTAAATTGGTAAATAACCTTTAGTTTGATTGCATAAGCTCTTTGAGAACCATTTTCTTTATTGCTCCTAAGCTTAAATAAATTTCCTTTTTTTCATCTGACATAATTTTTTATTTATCCGGGTTGTCCCGTGCGTTACAAATTACGATTTCGCAACTAAAAACGAACTATACCTCCATCAGATAGAAAGCTCTATAAATGTTTGGAATTTTTGTACCATTTAGATGGATGATACCCAAATATATCGCGAGTACGACTTGCAGAGGGTCCATGTCACTTGTTAATTGGTTTTGAATTGTAAACAAGTAATATTTGTATTTTATTTATTGTTTTCTCATTTAAATCACCAGTTTTTATATAAACCTTATTAATTGTATTGTTACTAAAAATTAATACGAAAACATTTTTTCTACTAGCGTGTGGAAAGCAGCACTTTTCCGCACGCAATTTAGTTTGGAAAGTTTTCCGCACATGGAAAATAATACTTTTCCGCACTAGTGCGGAAAAGTAAACCTTTGCAAATTTCCCCCTTAAACAGGTACTTAAAATGTTTTTAATTCTGAAGTTTGACTTAGTATAATTCTATTATTGGCATAGTATTCTTTTATTTGTACAAATTAGGTGTAAAATCAACCAAATATTCACTAAAAATTAATATTGTTTTAAAAACATTGTTTCAAACATCCTGGTATATATTAAACTTGCTTGTCAGATTTTTAGTTTTGACCGGTGCCGGTGTCCATATTATAAAAGATCAAAGTCATTAAAAGTCATCGATAATTAAAAAAGAAGAAGCAAATGTGGGATTTAGACCCAAGAAGGCCAAAATTTTCTCGAAAGATGAAATAGCAAAATTTATTAATGATGCTCCAAATGATGTCTATCTAGCGATGAAGGTAGCTATAATTTTCGGACTAGCTGGTGCGTGTTTGAGAAGAATTGATGAAAATTAGCATTGATGATATTGACGATAAGGGGAATCTTTTAATTGTAAATATTCCAGACTCCAAAAACCATTCTAGCCGAAGTTTTGTCATTTCCGAGGAAATTGAAAATGGAAAATATCTAGCTTTGTATAGAAAGTATTCCAGTTTACGAAAGCCCGAAACACCACACAGAAGATTTTTTGTTAATTACAAAAAATTGGCTTGTACTGTCCAGTGCATAGGAATAAATACTTTTGGCAAGATGCCCTCTGAAATATCTGCCTATTTACGTCTTTCAAACCCAGAACTTTACACGGGACATAACTTTCGCCGTTCCTCAGCTACAATGTTAGGTAATTCTGGTGAAGGCATAACGAATATTAAAAGACTTGGAGGTTGGAAGTCATCATCTGTTGCAGAAGGCTACCTAGAAAGCTCTACAAGTTTCAAGAAGGACTTATCAAACAAAATATTATCCCAAAATTCATCTACCTTTGAACCCAGCAAAACGCACTCAAGGCCCATTGTACCGTCTTCTAGCAAGCAACAATGTGTCTCTGTTACCTGTAACGACGACCGGTTCAATTGCACCTCAACGGCAATCTCCAACTCCGCAACTTACTCACAACAACTTGCCTCTGCGATTAATTTGCAAAATGCTACCAACTGTTCTTTTACGATTAATGTTGTTAATAATAATAAGTAGTAATGGTAAAAATAAATATTATCTAATGGTTGTTTAGTTTGACTTTTTCCACACACTCGTAGAGAAAATGTTGTACCTAACACGTACGGAAAGTGTCTTTTCCACTCTTGACGGCTTACCCGAACTCCGCTTCTATGTCTATTGTCAAAACGTTAAAAAAAATGATATTAACAAAAAATCTAAAAACTCCTTTTACGGGCACATCGAAGCATCCTGAGGTAAAAAATGACGAAGCGGGTATAACTGGTTTCTGTCCCTTTTTTGTCTTCACTAAGTATGTACTTTGACCACCAAAGGTCACGCTCTACGTGTGATTTAAGTGTGGATGATAGAGTTGAAAAATGTGTTTTAATGACCGGAGTTGAAAAGCGACAGTTTACAGAATTCTAAAACAAGAAAAAGAGGAAGGTATAGCGTCACCAAAAAAGCGACCAGGCAAAAAAAACTTCAGATAACAGATGACACAAAGCAAGCAATTAGACGTATTGTACATGGTTTCTTTATGGAAAAAAAATCCCGACTGTGGATAGTATTTTTCGAGCTGTCGAAAATCATCCGGAAGTGCCAGAAATAAGTAGGGTAAAAGTATGGAGAATTTTAAAGGGTTTGAATTTCCAGTGGAAGAAGTTTTAAAGAAAATCTTTGTTAATAGAAAGTGGAGAGATTGTCAAATGGAGAAAAGATTATTTAAGAAAGATAAAAAAAGCAAGAGCGAAGGAAAATCAATATATTATCTAGATGAGACCTGGATAAATGAGGGATATACGCTAAAGAAATTTTGGCAAGATGGGAATCACACAACTGCTCGCCAGGCTTTTAATGAAGGCCTTTTCACGGGTTTAAAACCTCCATCTGGGAAGGGACGAAGACTAATTATTACTCATATTGGAAGCAATATGATGGTTTTGTAGACGGAGGTCTTTTATTGTTTTAATCTAAAAAACAGAAGACTATCACGAAGACATGAATTCTGATGTATTTGAAGACTGGTTTTCGCAGATGATCGACTTAATACCAGAGGGTTCTGTTATTGTAATGAATAACGCAAGTTACCATTCCAAAAAACTGGAATATGTTCCAAATCTAAGCTGGCTCAAAAAAGATATTGAACTCTGGTTAATGCAGAAAAACATTGGATTTCCTAAAGATAGTGTTAAGCGAGAGTTATTACAACTAGTAAAAATTGAAGTGGCGATAAATAAAAATGGTTACACAAATTTCGTCATTGATGAAAAAGCGAAAAAACGAAATATTAGTGTGTAGCCAGCAGCCACCTTATCACTGCGAACTTAACCCCATAGAACTTATGGACGCAAGTAAAAGGTGAAGTGGAAAGAAATAATACAACTTTTAAAATTGCAGAAAACTGGCAAAGATGTGTTGAACATGTGCTACATGTAGAAAATAAAATGTGGAATATGGATATAGTAGTCGATGAAACTGTTGAACCTCTAATTATAAAACGAGACTTAAATGATTCGAGCAGTGATAGTTCCTTAAGTGATCTGTCAGATATGGAAGATTGCTAAGAGGTAGATGTGAGTAAAACATTTAATATGATATGGATTCTGTACCCCAGAGCCAAACCATGGTAAGTCCAAAAATCAACTTTTCAGTAAAGTCATTTTATTGAATTATGTTTAAAAAATTCTAAATCGTAAAGGTAAATTTCTGAAGTGTACGAAACAAGAAAAGACCGGGCAGTTTGTTATACTATTATTGGTAAATAAATTTACCGCGACTTACGTACGAAACGAATACTCCATATAATTTATTTTAATCTGCTTGACGTAAATAAAAACTATTTTTAAATGGTGGCCTGGCGCCCCTGAAAACTATATTATATTGAAGGCTGGACCAAACTGGATAGTAATTGAGATTGTAAATGTGTATAGTATACCATTAAAACGAATTAGAAAAGTATTTTAAAATCTGATATCCACGGTATTAAATAAATTGTTCTGTTAATAACATTAGTGTGCTTTCACTTTCTTTGTATTTGTATCCCATTTTCATATACATCTCTTTATAGATGGATATAAACTTACTTTGCCAATGGCCAATGGAATACACATTAATACCCAATTTTCATATATGCCATATGAGCTTTACTATTCAAGGAATAGTAAAGCTCCCAGTATGCCTATTTAAACAGTAAATATTGACTATACGCTTATCACGTGTTGATAGTTTTTATAGGATAGGATGACTACGGTTTATTGACTAGAAAATAGACCTAGAAAGTGCAAAAAATATCCATCTTGAGACAAATATACTCAGTATGCCATCTAATCGATTTATACGCGATAAACAACCTTTCGAAAACTTTAATTTGGCATACTTAATACTTCTAACGACAGGTAGAGAGACCTATAAGTATGCCGATAATTTTCGGCCATATTTTTTTCATCAAATTTCGTTTGGTTTAGGTGGCATACTGAGTATAAATTGTTCCAAGATAGCTAGTCAATAAATCGCAGTCATCCTATAAAATCTATCAATAAATGACCAGCGCATAGTAAATATTCACTATTTAAAGGGGCATACTGAGTACGATCTATATAAAGCAGCGTTTACACCAAAGGCTTCCACTAAGTTCTCCCACAAGCTGCGGCAATTTGTTGCTGTTTCTACAAAATACAGCAACTTTTTCTGTCTTCCACTTGTGGAGAGACAAACCTTACTAGAGAAGCGTTAATCGTGAATGATTCGATCACAGTGACCGAATCGTTTATGAATATTGAACGATCGAATCCCGTGACCCGTATACGCTCGCAGTGATCGAATCACTACCCGACTGAAAGTAACTTAACGAATAAGTTGTGCTGTCTGGCTGGCGACTGGCTTGGTTTCGCCCGCTCCGTTTGCAATCATTCGTTCATGCCAATACAGATGATCTTTGATGCCAATCAATAACCAGTCCAGTGTGCCATGTGTCACCATATCGAAATATCGACCGATCGACCTTCGCTGGGACGTTTGGATTAGGTCATTTGAGAAATCGGTCAATAATTGATTCGATCGCCAGTGAATGATCGAGTTACCCATCTCTAAATCTTCCACTAAATTTTGAGTTTCCCGCGGAGTGTCGGTAAAGATCAAAGAAAGTTGACAACAACTAGTGGAAGATTTGTTGCTGCGCGCTTTGCGCAAGCAACTTGTAGAAAACTAGTGGAGAACTTGGAGAACTACTACCTAAACCTTTCGCGCCAATTCTTTGGCAACAAGTTTACCACTTGTTTCTCTAAATTTGAGAAGAGCAACTTTTAGTTTTCTACAAAAAATCTTCTCCATGTTGCTCTAATTTAAGAAATGCAACTTTTAGTTTTCTACAAACTATCTTTGGCCAACTTTTAGGTGTCAACTTTGGTGTAAACGCGCCTTAAGATTACAAAAAAAAACAAATGCGTAGATGACTTTCAAGCCTTGAATTTAAAAAATAATTTTAGAAATAATTTTAAAACCTTGTAAATAAAGAATGAGTGGTTGTAACGTAATAAAATAAAATCAAATCTCGGGAAAGCGAAATAAACACGTCATTATTGTAAACAATATTATTATTTTTACAAAAGGTTCAAAGTTTGAGTAAATAATTCGTTCGTACTCCCACGGTAAGCCTCCCAAGGACATTTGAAATACCAGGACCAATTAAATTTATATTTCTTTTAAGATCCTACAGTCAGGCAAAAACTATAATTTTAATCTTAACTACGGGGAATAAACTAACATGTAGTCTATTTGCCCATCATTCTCCCTTATCTGTGTGTCGAAATAGGAATTGCCAAAACGTAATTAAGTAGTGGAAATTTTAACAAAAATGTTGTTTTATTGTATGTACTTCCAATTTTTACAAATGTATTATACACCTTTAAGAATAACATAATTATTTAATCATCGGCAGTAATAAAGGGACATTTTGAGAAGCTCAGTAATAAAAAGTAGCGATCAATTACAAATAACGAATATACAATCATTTGATGCAATTTATTCACGTTAAGAATTTAACGCCATGTATATACACCAACTCAGTGAATAAGTAACAGCTAATGTTTCGTTTTTGTAACATCCGGAGGTAACTAAAAATTTATTTTTTCATCCTGTATGGTCCAGATACGCCTTAAAATTCTGTTTTTATTAATATGCCAATGTTAAAAACAATGTGACATTTGTTTTTCAAGTGGTATCAAAGAACATTTATTCAAATAGGCTTTAGTAGTCCATGATATGCGACATTAATACGTCGTGTGCCTGCATTACGAAAAAAAGATGATTCTTTACAATGCGTTTTACTTGTTTTGGTCTGGTTGATGTCAATCAGTGGGACTAGATTTTTCATATTGCAAAAAAACTCCTAAAGCCGCTCGCAGTATTTTAGAAAACAAATAGGAACAACATTTTTTACTTGTCTGTTCTATATCTGATAACTGATAACTTGAAAAACATACTGGCTGGTATCCGAAAAAAATCAGTTAAATCCGGTTAAACCGGATTTCGCAAAAATAAATAATGACTCCTAAAAGAGGGCTACTATCTGCTATAAAAACCCTCTCAATTTTAAAATAATATCTGAAAGCGTTTAGTGACAAGTGACAGTATTAACTCAGTCAAACTTTAAATCGACCGTTAGGAGCGGTAACAGTGCATCAACGGAACCGTAACAGTAACGGTATCGAAACACCAACGTTATAAAATTCCAGGTAATACTTTAACACTACTATAAGTGTTATAACAAGTATAACTTTATAGCATATATAAAATATATATATATATATATATCATATATAATATAATATATATATATAAATATATATATATATATTTATGATAATAAATTATAAACGTATGATAGATAATATATACCGATATAATAAACAAACAATAAGCATAATGTGTATATTTTTTGAAATTTCGAATTTTAAAAGTTTGTTAACTGAAGAGTCGACGGTGCAAATTATGCACTTATAAATTAATATTTAAGACTAAAAATTCAGTCCTTAGTGACAAACTTTATATTTCTTATAGGCACAAGGTCATGCAGCTTAGAAAAATGTAAAGTCAAAATTACAAATCCTACCACGTTAAGAATTATAACAAGGTTTTATATTACAATATAGTATGATGCAATAATAGTTTATAGTTAAGGTTAATTAATATTAGGGAAGCATCGACGGCTTTGCCGCTGGTGAAACACATTTACCGTCACATGGTCCAACAAACCAATACCCAAAAATAAATCTTTATACCTCCCACTATAATTTCCAAATTATTTTTTAAGCCCCAAAAGCTCACTGGTATTAAAAGAGAGCCCTTAATTAAACAGAGTGGATCCCAAAAAAAAATGGATCATCAGTGGCGGCTCCCCCATTGGGTCATTTGGTCAATGACCTCCCAATATTTTTGACTAATATTTCAGAACAAAAACATAATAATAATATAAATGAAAAAAACATTTTTTTCAATCTTTAAATTTTCTTTATTATTCTAACATATAAACTCGTTGATCGATTACTGGATTCCACAAGCTTTGCGCAGCGATTCCAGATCGGTGGTTTCATTTGTTGGCCAAAACCGGGCACTGCCTTCATTGACGCATTGTTTTAAACGGACCGTCGAGTTCCGATCTAATTTACGATTGAGATTTTGGCTGCTTTCCGAAGCAGTGTAATCGCATGATCTGGGTCAAACGCGAAGAGGAAAATTACGCATTTTTCAACCCTTTATTTTTTATCAATAAATAGGCTTTTTTTAACTATAAGTTGTGTCATACTGGCATAGCGATATTATTATGTGGGTGTGAGATTTTTTGAATATGTTGTAATTTTTCTGTTTAACAGATGTGATGCATATTATTTGTTATATTGTTATGTTTCTTAATAAGTAAAATATAATTCTTCAAATAATTCTTTTAATAAAATTTTGTCTAATAATCATTTATTTTTTAATTTTCTTTCTTGTTTTTTCCTTGGAGTAAACGTCTGTGTGAAATAAAATGCCTAAAATTGTTTTTTAACTAAAAATCAGTTAAGCCATATGCATTTGAAATTTTAACTAATGACCTCCCCGAAAGATTGACCACGAGCCGCCACTGTGGATCATACAGACCGATATCATTAACTTTATCATGACCCTGTACATACTTGTAAAGACCAATGAATTAATGGAGGACCATGTCCATTGGAGCAATTTGGATTGGATAAGATGAATATAGGCCAAAACCCACTCTTATTAGGTCTTTATAAAATTTTGATCCATTGCATTGGCTTGAAAAGTGGGCAGCTACAAATGGCGAGGCGCGATTTTAAAAATGTAATGTCTTCTTTAAATTGAAGCACCTGCGTTCTCAATTAGGTTTTCATTCAAAGTTAAATGTAATCACAATTCAAGACACAGTTAAAAATAGATTATGCATTCAGTACTTTAAAGGATAGGTATGACTTAATAGGCTTTTGTGCAGTTGCCTATAATAGTCGCAGTTTTTTATTTAGAGAAATAATAACTAGCTTTTTGCGATCAAGATACTTTGCCTATGGCCCGCGGAAACCTTAAATAACTTTTGAAAACTAAAGACAAAAAAAATTGCTCCTGACAGACACTATATAGTTTTTAAAAGTTTAAAATATCATTTGGCAATATATTTGAAAATAGCCCTCAGCTTGTATGTGATTATGCGGAGGTATAGAGCAGTTGGAGCAGGGAACTGAAGGTCAAGTTTCTTTTGATCGAGTATGTCAAAGAGGTCAGAAGGAAAACTGAATAATGAATATCAGATGGATATTACAATAAAAGGTACTATCGTCAAAAGAACTAGGTATTGGATTAATCATAAAAGTGAAAAAATCCTTAATGCGTAGAAAAAAAAGAGTGGTGCTAGTTTTGAGCCTTAGAATTCGCTACTATTGATATGGTAAAAGCTTGGCTAAATAATAGGTAATAGATTAAACATTCCGTTAACCACGGACTTCTATAAAGTTTCCAAATGATTAAAAAAATAGCCTGATACATGATACGTTAATACTAAATAAAAAAATGTCGTAATTTCAAAACGATAAGAGATTTATTGTTATTAGAAGCATAGGTATCAATTGTATAAATACTGGGAATTAATTATTAAAAATACCACATTATTTTTATTGCGCTATTATTACCACATGTCAAATATTTAAAAAAATGGGGCTATAACGTATAAAACGAGCCAGCAATTACATGCGGTAAAGATCGTCTTGCACAAAAAGTGCGGTAATATCAGTTTGGTTCTGGTCAATGAACAATGAAACTTCTTTATCTTTATGACAGCCCACCACGGCTTGTATGAAGCGTAAAACTAGCTACCGTGGGTGCCGATTTTTCAGATGTTTAACCCGTTTTTTCTCTGCTTTTTTCAACGTTGCTCTCACGACACCTTTTAGACCACGCGGTAGTGCCACTGCAGAGTGCGGATGTTATACAAATAACTACTACTTTCGAACTACCACCCATCCCATAAATGTCTTAGTAATATCATCCAGATGGGTCCTACAGTTGAACGTGGATTCTCAAACACACCCAATAGAATAAAAGACAGGTGTGTTCGGTATGTAATTTATTTAAAATAAATTTGTGGGCAGAACTTGGTCTAATTTTAGATGTCGATATTTTTGGATAGGAACTTGGCCTTTATTTAACATAAGTGTCATGAAAGAGATATACAGGGTGTTTTAAAAGTAATGTAGACTACTCAAGGAAGCTATTTCTGGGTTCATTTTAAGAAAAAACCTTTATATGAACCTATGTCCTAAACTACTTAACTTTTGAGATGCAGGGTGGTAACGTTTTTAAGTATCTATGATACCACTCTAGATATTTTATTAAAATTTGGTACCCAGCTAAGAGAAATTTTCTGATATACAATAACTTCCTGAACTTACAGAATTCTTAAACAAGAAAAAGAGGGAGGTATAGCGTCACCAAAAAAGCGACCAGCAAAAAGAACTTCAGATAACAGATGACACAAAGCAAGCAATTAGACGTATTGTACATGGTTTCTTTATGGAAAAAAATCCCGACTGTGGATAGTATTTTTCGAGCTGTAGAAAATCATCCGGAAGTGCCAGAAATAAGTAGGGTAAAAGTATGGAGAATTTTAAAGGGTTTGGTTTGAATTTCCAGTGGAAGAAGTTCCAAAGAAAATCTTTGTTAATAGAAAGTGGAGAGATTGTCCAATGGCGAAGAAGTTATTTGAGAAAGATAAAAAGAGCTCGTTAAAAGCAATATATTATCTAGATAAGACCTGGATAAATGAGGGATATACGCTAAAGAAATTTTGGCAAGATGGGAATCTCACAACTGCTGCCAGGCTTTTAATGAAGGCCTTTCCACGGGTTTAAAACCTCCATCTGGGAAAGGGAATGGTTTTGTAGACGGAGGTCTTTTATTGTTTGAATCTAAAAAACAGGAGATTATCACGAAGACATGAATTCTAATGTATTTGAAGACTGGTTTTCGCAAATGATCGACTTAATACCAGAGGGTTCTGTTATTGTAATGGATAACGCAAGTTACCATTCTAAAAAACTGGAATATGTCCCAAATTTAAGCTGGCTCAAAAAAAATATTGAACTCTGGTAAATGCATAAAAACATTGAATTTCCTAAAGTTAGTGTTAAGCGAGTGTTATTACAACTAGTAAAAATTGAAGTGGCGATAAATAAAGATGGTTACACAAATTTCGTCATTGATGAAATAGCGAAAAAACGAAATATTAGTGTGTATCGGCTGCCACCTTATCACTGCGAACTCAACCCTATAGAACTTATATGGGTGCAAGTGAAAGGTAAAGTTGGCAGAAATAATACAACTTTTAAAATAGCGGTCGTTAAAAACTTTTTCAAAATGCCATATCTAATGTTTCCCCAGAAAACTGGCAAAGATGCGTTGAACATGTGCTACATGTAGAAAATAAAATGTGGAATATGGATATAGTAGTCGATGAAACTGTTGAACCTCTAATTATAAAACGAGACTTAAATGATTCAAGCAGTGATAGTTCTTTAAGTGATCTGTCAGATATGGAAAATTGCTAAGAGGTAGATGTGAGTAATACATTTAGTATGATATGGATTCTGTACCCCAGAGCCAGACTATGGTAAGTCCAAAAAACTTTTCAGTAAAGTCATTTTATTGAATTATTTAAAAAATTCTAAATCGTAAAATACTGTTTTCCTGAATTAGGCAATGGTTTATGTTCGATTTAGTCTTGAGTATTGGAGTAAAGAGAATATAATACTTATTTAACATTATTTTTCATTTTGGTGACATTTTCACATTTAATTTGTACTTAACATAGTCTGGCACTGTGGTGTATTTTTAATAAGCATTATTGTTTAATTATAAATTTTTAACTTTAGTTTATTTTATTATTTTAATTAGTGCATTTTTAAGATTTCAATATTTTATTGTTGTACTTGTTAAAAGTATTGACGATTGCTAAACAAAAATGCAATTTTGTTTACGGGCAAATAAATAAATAAAACTTGTAAATATCTTTTTATATTTTTACTCAAACCTAGGTATTAATTGTCGAATATTAAAATATATTATAAAAATCCTATTTCTATTTAAAAAATACCTAAAACCTTTTTAACAAACACCAGCCCAAGCGTAAGCCACTGTTAAGGGTTTTATAGCATTATTTTGGCCAACACTACGTTATTCTTTTGTTGTTCGACCCAAAGGGCTGCCTCATATTAGATCGGGGCCGGGAGGGGTACCGGCAGCATTCTAATTGTCTATTGAATCGTTGTAAATTGAATTCTAAAATATTCATACCCGTATGAGGTGTTAGTAAGCTGAATCAGCTGAAAACCAGAACTCGAGGAGTGGATTTACATCCACGACCTCCCTCTCCACTGCGTAAATCTGCAGTTGAAAGAGGCTAAGGAGTCTGGAGGACCTTAAAGATCTAGGACAACGATGTCCTAGATTCATACCCGTACTATACAAGAAGCTTATTACCATAAATTTAAATATTTTATTACTATCGCTTGCAACAAAACAGAGTATAGTCTTATTTCTTCTGCAAGTCTTTATAACCCCGAGACTGGTTGGTTGATATATTCCTGTGGGCTCATTTTTGGTTGCCCAAATAATCCCTGTCTTTTGTGGTTCAACGCTTTAACATCAAGCAATCAATTTTTTTAGAAGTTAATGGGACTTGAAAAAATAATTTTTGTTACGAGAAAAAGCAGTGGCGTACCCTGTTTTTCTATAAAAATATTTAGTCCAAATCCCGCTCGAAAGCCACTAAAAGAAATTTAAAAAATATATTAGAAAATACCTGTTAATGCATAGTAGCTGTATACCAAATTTCATTAAAATATCTAGAGTGAAATGATAGATGTAATTTAAAAAAAAAAATAATTTTTTGAAAATTTCACCACCATGTATCTCAAAAGTTAAGAAGTCTAAAACATAGGTTCAAATGAAGTTTTTTTCTTCAAACGAATCCAAGAATAGCTTTTTTGATTATTTTAGCTTACTTTTGAAACAACCTGTATGTTTTAAGTCTACTCTTTTTAAGTTTATAGGCCATGGGTCGTCCCCCATTTGAATAAATAACCAGATTTATACTACGAACCTTGTAAGATATAAAGGCAAATAAAAGTAAAAATAAAAATTACGTATTGTTAAAAGTTAAAAGGCATCATAAAACTAAATTTAACAGGTATGTTTGCTGATCTCAAACGTTGCAGAAATGTATATGATTTTGGATCACGAGAGTAACATCTCGAGACTTGTGACGTCAATGTAGACTTATATATTGAACAATTTTGCACATTTTACGATGATGATAAATTATCGGAACACCTTAAAACGACAAATTATCGGATATTTACTGTTACTAACAAATTACATTCGTAGAATATTCCACGGTATCTGGAGAAGCTCTTTAAATTAAGATAAAAGACAAATCCTAATTTTGCAATAGTTCGTTATAATAAAATAAAGTAAAGTACCTTTTTTTGGCACTTATAAATTTGAATAGAGTTTTTTGAACCACTTTTTTTTTCTTGTTTAACTTATATTGTAACATAAACACATAAACAATTACAGGAAACATTATCACTTTATTTATTATTTACGCTTATCTATCAGGGGAATGATGGGGTATAGTTTTTCGAACCATTTTTTTCTTGTCTACCTTATATTGCAACATAAACACATAAACAATAACAGGAAACATTATCATTTTATTCATTATTTACGCTTATCTATCCGGGGAATTTTGTTGAAAATTTCTTCATCATCAGACAAATTAATCACTGATTAAAGAACACTTCGTTATAAGTAAGATAAAAAGTCCTTAAAATATATGTATACATTAATAAAAATTAAAAAAAGCTATTGCGGTAATAACTCTTAAATCCTTTCTCTTCTTATCAAAAAGATTAATGCATTAACCGAATATTTAATACATTTTACTAGCGCAGCGTTTTAAAAAATCAGCAATTTTTGACATTTAAAATATTTAGAAGAAAAAAACTTATTCCTGTCAGTCAGAATACAGATTCCTTCACAGAAGTTCCACAACAGATCTCCTTTCGTTTGGGTTTTATTTTTCATTATACCGCTTCCTCAATTGAGCAATGTACTGATAAAATATTTCACCGTGTTCGTCTGTAGCTGTACGTAAATTATTACTAAAGACTTCCAAATGGAAATTAAAAAATGCAGCTTAAGAAAAGAACATAACCGACCTAACTCCGTGTAAGACGGGATAAGTTTAACTAAATCTGTGTAATTCTTCGATTTTTTGTTAACTAGGAAGTTGCTACATACTACATAACTTTTGAAGGCAATCCACGCCATATTTTATTTGCCAAAAGTAGTTTCAAAATGTTTATCTTTAAAAAGCAGTTCCTGTTTGACCTCCGAAAAGTGAAGTTCGCGCGATAAGAAAAACTACATAGTTTTTTTCCGGGAAGGCGGTTGAAGGAGCCGTATCGAGTGCTTTCACCCTCGGAGACAAGGAGAAACTCACGCCAAACGATGGAGTCCTTCTTTTGGGGCTAAGCACTGTGAACGAAGATTCCTATACCTGTTATTTTTTGTGGAGGCAAACGCACGAGGATTTTCCTCATGGCGGAAAGATGGTTGCGCGCTCAGCAGGAAGTGACGATTACTGACAGAAAGCGGTTATACGTAATACTAGTAGCAGTCCTTGGTTGGATCGCCATTGTTTGTGCCTTGCATCGATAAATTTTAGTTAAGAATTTAAGTTTTGAAAAGTTCGGAATTTCTGGGGGTTACAGAACCTAATTATCCAGAAGTTCCATCTATAAAGCCGGGAAAGCTCACGTTGAAAACCCACCTGTGTCTGGAAAGGGGAAAGCTGGCTGAACGTTTACCAACGGAGGTCAAAAACAGAGAAAGCAAAGCAAACATCTTTAAAAAGTTCTAGTGTTATATGTTGTTGATCTTTTAATTTTGTACGTGATGCAAATACTAACAGGTTAAAGTAAAGGTAACAAGATAGAAATTATCTAAATAACGCATTAGTTTGGCGGGGAGCGGGGAGCGGGGATAAGGTATTTCAAACTTCAATACTGGCATTATCTTTTTTTTTTAATTAGAAGTATTCTTTTTTTTCCATGATAAGTCCTATTTCTAGTTTCGCTGATGATAGTGCCTTTTACTCTAATATTCATTTTTTAAGCTGTCTCTAAGTCTCTTATACTTAACATTAAATAGTGGCACAATCATCTTTGCTGCCGCAAAAAATCTACCAAAAATTTAGAACGGACCAGTTCTACAGAACAACGAATGCATAAACTTGATCATTAATAGTTATTTAACGAAAAGGATTAATAAGGGCGATTAATGATTAAGGCCATTTAAGGTGCTTCGCGTTACGGTTGAGATCATTACTCGCCAATTAATGCCCCAGTAGGTACAATATTTTTTTTAATGGTTGTTATTTGAATAACAAGGTTATAAATAGGCTCTATGTTTGTTTTGTGTATATTAAGTTGCCTTTACTATAATTGTTGATTAATAGAAAATCATGCATTAATAAGGGCTATTAATGTAGAATTTTGTATACGTTAGTAATACTTCTAAATAAACAATCGCCGAAAAAAAATGTTAAAATTACTTATCATTTTGACACACCGCGATCAGAACATATAGTCCGGGAGGCCACCGCAAAAAACCAAGCCTATAAGAGAACCGCATGAAACATTTTTTTTATATTACTATGAACTATAGTCAATTCAAAGCGACACTGCTGCCTCAGCTCAGCGGGTTCAAATTGCATTTGTTTTTACCTTTAAAAAAATGTGAAAAAACGGTTTTTTAATATAACTTGAAAAATTCTGATTTTAGGAAAAATGGTAAATAAACAAAATTAAGGGTCTAATAAAACTACGTAATTTTTTTTAACATTTTTTATAGCACTTTTAGTTTTTGAGATATTAACGATTTGAATTTAAAATAAAAACTCAAATATCTTAAAAACTTAGAGTTACAAAAAATATAATAGGCAAAAAATATGCGTTTTGGTTAGCTCTATAAAAATAGTTATATACCCATTTTTAATAAAATTAGTAAGAAAGGAGATATAAGCAAAAAAGTTATTTTGGTCATTAAAAATTTCGCTAATAACAATATTTCATTGGTATATCATTTGAATACTATGCCTCATACGTAATTTTTGACAGTTCTGCATTAAAATATGACTGCGTTAAGTCCGTTAATTTAAGATCAAGTAGCCATGTAAACATAAATATATTCGTCTTTTGTTTTTTACGACTTCTCTAAACGGGTTTAATGACACTTAAACGACACCGTTTTACAATATAATAAATAATTTATTAGGTGTATTTAGGAAACAGTCTTACCCTTAAAACCGTCTGTGTGGTACCAAATTATTTGACGCAAAATGCTCTTTTAGAATATGTTAACAAGCCACCCTCGTTTTATTTGAAAAAAAAATTACTTATGACCATAAATAAGATTTTGCAAACTTTTACTTCATCTGGTGAAGCCGTAAAAAACAAAAGACGACCAAATTTATTTTTTTATGTCTATCTGAGATAAAATTAACCGTTTTAACGTATTCACGGCACTCTAGATTAAGAT
>JAHBCN010000957.1:137500-139088 GCA_019359885.1 Listronotus oregonensis
TAACTACATATTTAAACGTGATTCTTAATTTCGAACAACTTTTTATAATAACAATTTTTGATATTGTTAAATATAAAGGTAATTTACCCCACTAGTAATTAAAAAATTATACGACTAAAATTTGTATTATTTGACTTACCCTGTATATGATTAAAAAAAAAATATTTACTGATTGTATTTTAGTTTTTAAAGGATGCAGAACTTTTTATGAAGACTAACTCTTTTTTCGTAAAATTAAAAATAAAAAAGTTTCCCATATGTTGCCAACCTAAGTAGACACACTGTATATTTTTGGAATTATCAATAATACTAATATCCAAAATATCCAACACAACCAAAAAGAATTAAAAAACCCGATTTGAACAGAAAACAAAAATCCCAATTCTAAAAATGTTTCTTTCACACCATGTATCTTAAAAATGAGGGCGTTTTGGAGATGTGTTTCTATAAAATTTGTGTCTTATTTTTCACAAAAGAATCTCCTATTAAACGATGGCATATGTTTCCTAAATCACCCACTTTATAGGAATTTTGTTTTAAAGGAAAACAAGTACACAGTACAGTACTGAACAATACTACAATTATGCCTAATAGCAAATTTGCCCGGTTCATTCTTATTGGTAAAAAGTACCTCATAGTTAATTTGGACACACCCTCATTCTAGAAAATTCTCCAACCCCTACAAAGTTCTGGTATTCTCGACAACATTGTATAACATACGTGACGTAGCTCATGCCTTTCAACGGTTGCGCCTGTAGGCCTACGGTTCCAATGAAGGCCAGAATACATCAGTACTATAAATATCAATTTAGACCCCGTCACAGGCGAAAATGTACAAATATAAATTGACTGTCTGTAATCCTGTAAAACACGTCGCTTTTAGTCTTGTAGGTAAAGTTAAACCTAATATTTATTTGAAAACGGAGACAATTAGGGTTGTTAATTATTTCAGGAGACTGAAAATTGATAATAGGAAAAATTAAACTGATTTTGGTGCTTTCGCTATTTAAAAAAATGTATCTCACCTGATTCGTCCAAAGGAAGTAAAATTGAGATTTAGAAAATATATAAATTAAACCAAAGTCTACATAAAGGGCAAAAAAAGTTTTGCTGACGATGTACAAGGTTATCCAATAAAGAGAAGAGGGCCATATACAGGAGTGGATTTACGCGGCGGCAAATATTATGGGCGGCAAATTTACGATTAATTTTAAAAAAGAGTAATCGTAAATCAATTTTGAAAAAATTTAATTTAACGAAGAATTAAAAAAATTTCGGCCAAATTCACCTCATTTTTATAAGAACTACTGGTGTAATTTACATTCTTTTAATGCTAAATTTTTTGTTCTGATATCTAAAAAATATTGACATATCAGGGCTGCAAAAATATATTAGCCTATGGGCGGCAAAAAGTTAAATCCAGCCATGGCCATATATGTGTCTTTTCTCGTATTTAAAAGAAAATGTGAAATAGCCATTCTGTTTTTTCTCATAGAATCCTAAAAATTACTAAAATGGTGTGAATAAATTTTCCCAATAAGACACATTATTTATTGGTTTGTATTTATTTTAAGTAACAACATAATTT